>JAJPUD010006820.1:0-18981 GCA_023553655.1 Myrmecobius fasciatus
TTTTTTTTTTCTTGTTTTCCTTTTCCTTTATTTAATCTACCAAAGCTTAAAATCCATCTCTTTTTTTTTCTTTCCATCTTTCCCTGAAATTTCCTTTTTGTTCTTTCTTGCTGCTAACCCTAGAGATTTCTCTGCATTAGTAAGAGCAAATGCTGTAACCTTAGTTGTTTCTCTTTTTCTTTCATTTTAAGTCCTTGAAGTTGATCTAGCTGTGCTCACCTCCTTTTTTGTAGGGATCAATTCTTGGATGGTATGCATAAATAGTTCTTTTTTTTACCTCAAAGGTTACACATTATTCTTTTCATTCAGGAAGCCCTGCTGTGTCCTTGATCTTATTTGTAAAACATTTTTTCCTGACTATATATTACATTCAGATGACTTCTAGAAGCACATCAATAGTAGGTCACTGGCTGTCCCCTATGCCAACTAAACCTCTTCTTTTTCTCTAAATGAAAAACATCTGGCAAGTGATTAATTTGCCCCTCCCTTGTTACAATTCTATTTCACATTATAATTTCCCAGTGTGAATCCCCAACCTGATTCCTGCTTTTGCTGAAATGTTAACACACTTAAACATCTTTGTAATCATGTTATGGCATGCATTGTTGAGAAAGGAAAGAAACACTATAGAGATAAGATAAGTTTCTAAATGCTCCCAAGGCAATAAGGGAACCCTAGCCTAGAGAAATATGCTAATATAAAGGTCATAGTATCATAGAGAATTTTTGGAAGGATTGTATAATTCATCTAACCTAACATCTATCCAAACATAAACCCTTGCAGAGGGGGTTCAGTTCTCCTATTCTAGAAGCTCTGCACCAGCAGGGATATGCTTCTCCCACTTATTACCTGTGTAATCTTGACCAAGTCCCTTGGGGAAAGTCCCTTTGTGGGCCTTAATTTCCTCATTTGTAAAATGGTGATTGGACCAGATAGTCTTTACAACTTCTTAAGTTCTATATCTACTCTTTTAAAAATTGTAATCTACTATTATACCATTAGCTCCTTGAAGGCAAGGATTATATTTTGCTCTTTTTGTAACCCCCTTTCCCAGTTCTTAGCACAGTGCTAGGTACATAATAGTACTTAATAATATTTATTATTATTATATTAATTATATTATTATGATATATATTATAATATTAATAATAATAAACAATAATGTTTATTGATTGATTTTAAGTCAATAAAATTACTTCACTACATCTTAAGTTATATTGTTTCACTTTTGGATAGCTCTCATTTTTAGAAAGTTTTTTTCCTTATAAACTCAACTCTAGCTGTGATCTCATCTATTGATGATCTCATTTGAAGCCTTACTTAGCCAGAGCTGTTACTCTTTTGGCATAGTCTCAACAACCCAGGGTCACCTACATTGCATGATGAAGCATTGGAATAGAACTTTGTAGAAGTTTCCTTTATATTAATCTCAGATCTATCTACCTATTTTGATCTTAAAGTTGCCCTCTAGGGCCAAGCAGATGAAGCCTGACCCCCTTTCACCATGACAACCCTTCAAATAATTGAAGTCTTTTCCTCTCCAAGCTAAATATCCTTAAATCCATGAAATAATTTGCATATGACATGATCTTCAGGGCCATCACCATACTGGCTACCTTTCTTTGTATTTCAAATGAGAATATTTGTAGAGTACTTAGCATAGTCCCTGGCATAGAGTAGATACTTAATAAATGCTCTTTTCTCAATCCATTGTGCTCTAGTTTGTTAATAGCCCTTTAAAAATCAGGTACCCTTCCCCAAATTAACGAGTTTATTCAGGGGGATTGTAGGTAGAAGAGAAGGGCTCTGGACCTAGAGAAACAAAATATGCTCATAAATCATGACATCTCTGAAGGACACAAGTCAAGTTTTCAGTCTCATTATAATGCCCACAAAATTCTTCCAGCAGGTCTCCAAACCAAATCCAATTTATCTGCTGATCACATCAAACTCCTTACTTCCGAGGACTTGAGTTATTACATATATGTCCTTTGGATTCATCTCAATTGAATTAATAATAGTTATATCCTGTTGGGAAGCTGCCTTCATTCTTTTGTGAGTCTGATCTTCATAACAAATTTTCTTTTGAAAAGATCTTCACTTCTTCCAAAAATCATAGAGATTTTTTACCCCTTTCTCTCTCTCTCTTTTTTCCTATAATTCTTTATGGAAGACATAATAATGCTCATGATGGTGATGATTATGATAATATTTATATACTATTTTAAAGTTTATAAAGCACTTTATACGTGTTATCTCATTTTATCCCAACAACAAACCTATGAGGTAGATTACTATCTATCTCTAATTTATGGCTGACAAATCTAGGGCTGAGAGGTTAAGTGACTTGTTGAGGACCACAAAACAAATAAAAAAGCAACAGTAAATTCTGCCTTTTTTCTTACTTTCTTTCTTCTTCTTTCTTTTTTTTTTCTTTTTTTTTTTTTTTGGTATTCTTTTCCTGCTCTTTGATCTTTCTTTTCTTTTCTTTTTTTAAACTTGTATGAATTACCTCCTTATTTCAATCAGTGACTCCCTGGAATGCCACAAATGGAAGACAAATCCCACAGCTGTCTGACCTCTAAAACCCTGGATGATCTGATTCCAATGTATTTTTTTAGGCTTATTTCATACTACATGCCTTCATAATTCCACAATACAGACAAAATAGCTTATTTGTCATAATCCTATCTTCTCCCCCTCCCCAATTAATAGTATTGTATTTTTTTCCATTTACATGTAAAGATAATTTTCAACATTCATTTTTATAAGATTTTGAGTTCCAGTTTTTTTCTTCTTTCCTTTTCTCCCCTATCCCCAAACAGCAAACAATCTGATATAAGTTATGCACGTACTTATCAAACATATTTCTACATTAGAAATGTTGTGAAAGAAAAATGAGAACAAAAAGCAAAAACCACCCAAAAAGGAAAAATAACAACAACAAAAGTAAAAACAGTATAGTTTGATCTGCATTCAGTCTCCATCATTCTTTCTCTGGATGTGGTTGGCATTTTCCAACCAAAATCTATGGGAATTGTCTTAGATCATTGTATTGCTGTTTTACTTCTATCTTCATTCCTCCTGACTGTTCTTTTTCTACAAAGCCCCAGAAACCTCCTCACCTGGAATCTCACACCAGTCCTTAACTCTATCCCTGGACTTCATACTTTGGAATCATCCTCTGCCCGGACAGTTCTTCCTTCTGATTTACTGATTCCTCCCAGAGCCTCCATTTAAAGTAAAAGGCTCAGGTCAGCCATGTTTTCATTCCTTACCAGGTTGCACTCCTGAATCAATCTTCTCAAGTTCTCTCTAAAATGTCCCTGTCCCTATATCTGAATCTCTTATCCTGTCTTTTCCCTCCTCTGCCCCAACTCACTTTCAACACTATTTTATGAGTTATTTTCCCCCATTAGAATGAAAACTGCTTTAGGGCAAAGAGTTTGTTATTTGTATTTTCAGTGTCTGGAAAATGGTAATTGCTTAGTAAACTCTTGCTGACTTGTTCACTTGACCTTGGCTGGATTCAATATTCCATATTGGACTTAAGAGCTTTAATTAAGACTGGATCTTGCACCAAAGTGCCCTCTCTTCCTAGAATCCCTAGCTTTACTCAAGGCTCAGCTCATGTGTGACCTTTCCTATCTTCTCTGATTAACAATGCTTTCCTGTAAAAATGCTCTAAATCACTATTGATTGGAGAAATTCAAATTAAAACAACTCTGAGCTACCACCTTATATCTCTCAGATTGGCCAAGATGATAGGGAAAGATAATGATAAAGGTCGGAGGTGATGTGGGAAAACTGGGATACTGATACATTGCTGGAGGAGTTGTGAAATGATCCAACCATTCTGGAGAGCAATCTGGAACTATACCCAAGGAGCTATCAAACTATGCATACTCTTTGACCCAGCAATGCCATTATTGTCTATATTCCAAGGAAATCATAAAGGAGGGAAAAGGACTCACATATGCAAAAATGTTTGTAGCAGCTTTTTTTTTTTTTTTTGTGGTAGCAAAAAATTGGAAAATGAGTAGATGTCCATCAATTAGGGGATGGCTGAATAAGTTGTAGCATATGAAGGTAATGGAATTTTATTGTTCTATAAAAAATGATGAGCAAACTGATTATAGAAAGACCTGAAAATATTTACAGGAACTGATGCTGAATGAAACAAGCAGAATCAGGAATACATTGCATACAATAACAGCAAGAATGTGTGATAATCGGGCAGCTAGGTGGTACAGTGCACCAGCCCTAAAGTCAGGAGGACCTGAGTTCAAATTTGATCTCAGACGTTTAACACTTCCTAGCTATGTGACCCTAGGCAAGTCACTTAACCCCAATTGCCTCAGGGGGAAAAAAAAGCATAATAATCAACTAGGAAAAATTTGCTTCTTTTCAGTTGTCAGGTGATACAGGGCGATTCCAATAGACTTTGGACAGAAAATGCTATTTGCATCCAGAAAAAACAAAAACAAAAACTATGGAGACTGAATGTGAATCAATGCACTATACCATATCTTGTTCAGCCATTCCTCAATTGATGAGCATTTACTCATTTTCCAATTTTTTGCTACCACAAAAAGAGCTGCTACAAACATTTTTGTACATGTGGGTTCTTTTCCCACCTTTAAGATTTCCTTGGATTATGGACCCAGTAAATGGCACTGCTGGCTATGCACTATGAGACCACTTAGCTGCCTCTGAACCTATTTCAGGTTCTGGCCATTATCTTCTCTATCAAATCACTCCCTTGCTTAATTCCAAGGCTCATGTTGACTTTTTCCAAACTCAGCTATGAAGCTTGTTTGACCCACACATTCCTGTGGGATAAACTGGAGAGGGTTGATGCTTTCCACATCATTTGTGAGGAAATTACCACAAAGAGGGCAAAGTGATCTGCACTTCAGCAAAAAAGGACAGCTAGGACTCATAGAATCTAGAGCTGGGAGGATCTTCAAGGTCATCTTTTATTTTATTACCACCTCATACCTCTCAGATTGGTCAACATGATAGGAAAAGATAATCTTAAGTGTTGGAAGGGATGTGGGGAAACTGGGACACTGATGCATTGTTGGAGTTGTGAAATGATCCAACCATTCTGGAGAGCAATCTGGAACTATGCCCAAAAAACTATCAAACTGTGCATACCCTTTGACCCACCAGTACCATTTACTGGGTCTGTAGTCCAAGGAAATCTTAAAGGTGGTTAAAGTACCTATATGTACAAAGATGTTTGTAGCAGCTCTTTTTGTGGTAGCAAAAAAAATGGAAAATGAGTAGATGTCCATCAGTTGAGGAATGGCTGAACAAGACATGGTATATAAAGTAATGGAAAAAATAAAAATTAGAACTCAGCAAATGAAAGCTAATGATTTATGAGAAATCAAGAAACAATAAAAAAACCCAAAATAAAAATAAAATAGAAAATAATGTGAAATATATCATTGGAAAAAAAAACTGACTTGGAAAATAGATTCAAGAAAGATAATTTTAAAATTATTTGTATACCTAAGAATCATGATAAAAAGAGCCTATATATCATCTTTCAAGAGATTGTCAAGGAAAACTGTCCTCATATTCTAAAATAAGATGGTAAAAATCAAATTTAGAAGAACCCACCAATCATCTCCGAAAAGAACTTACAGAATGGAAACTCCCAGGAATATTATCATCAAATTCTAGAGCTCCCAGGATAAGAAGAAAAACATTACAAGTATCCAGAAAGAAGAATTTCAAGTTCTGTGAAGCCACCATCAGGATAACATAAGATTTAGTAGAATCTACATTAAAGGATTGAAGGGTTTACAATATGATTTGCCAGAGGGCAAAAGAGCTGGGATTTCAACCCAACCAAAGTTATTAAATATTTCAAGGCAAAAAAAAAATGGCAATTCAATAAAATAAAAGATTTTCAAGCATTCTTTTTTTTAAATTTATTTTTAATACACATTGCTTTATGAATCATGTTGGGAGAGAAAAATCACAAAAGTGAAAACCAGTTCCAAATTCCTCTCTAGAATAGTCAGATCATTTCACAATTCGACGAACAATGTCCCAGTTTTCCTAAATCCCCTCCAACATTTATCATTAACTTTTCCTGTCATCTTTCTGACCATTTATCTAACCATGTTAGTTGTCTTTCATTTTTGAAGAGGATCAAAATGACATCATTCTGTTGGAATCAAGGTACAATATGTCCAGCTAAAACATGGACAAATAGTCCCAAAGAATAAAAGATTGGCACCAAAAATTCCAGGTCTCCCATATTCTCGCAATATATCTGAGGAGTATTTTATTGATTATTTATGCATTTGTTTGTTTAGTGAGAAGCAATGGTATGATGGACAGAAAGGCTGGTCTCAAAGTCAGGAAGTACTGAGTTCAAGTCCTTCCTCTGACATAGATTGACCACATGATTCTGGATAAGTATTTTAATTTCTCCAATTCTCTAAGACTAAGTTGCAGGGAAGGTCTTAATTTCCATTGATGGAGGGAGTTTCTTTGATCTATTGCTAAAAAGAACTCTTGAGTAAAGGCCCAATCCTTATTCTAAAGAAAAACAGTAATCAGTGGGAAAATGAATTTAGTCTCAAAGGTGCCACAACAAAAATATTCAATTTTACTTAAAATCTCATCTACATCCCTTGAACCCTTCATCATCAAGATCAAGACTTCTATTTCCAATGTACTACTTCTACTACTTCTTAGTAGACTGAGGGAAACTCTGGCACTCGGAAATGCTGCCCTATTCATCCTTTTGCTGCTAGATGAAAATATTCAGTCAACTATGAAGCACTTTACTATTTGTCAAATATTATGCTAAGCACTAGGGATACAAAGAAACCCCCAAACAGTCTCAGCCCTCAAGGAGCTTATATTCTATGTGCTCAAGTCCAAAAGCTAAAGTTTTATTTCTCAGAAACAATGCTGGTGGAATTGGAAATTTGGTCGATTCCTTCTGTCTCAAATGACTTTAAGTATAAATCTGGCAATGGATTGCTAGTCTGTAATCCAAGAATGATCTTGGTTTACTTAATAACAAGGTGATTAATTTTTTGGCCAAAGACACCTTGTGAAGACTATCTGCTAAGGATTATAGGATTTTAGCTGAAAGGAACTAGAAAAACCATCCAATTCAACCCCCTCCTTTTGCAAATGGGCAAACATACCCAGACAAGTAAAACAACTTGTCTAGTATCAAATGGTAAATAGAAAAACTGGGGTTGAATGACAAGACTACTGACCCTATATCCCAGGTTCTTTTTCTTTTGTGTGTGTGTATCATGGATCCCTCACTGATCCCTTCTCAGCATGTTTTTAAATGAATAAAATAAAATATGTAGGAAGCAAAGGAAACCAATTACACAGAAATATAGAAATAAAATTTTTAAATTTAAATTTAATTTTATACAACATACATAATAACAATAATAACTCTGCATGTGAAACTATAAATTTGTTATATACAATTTGCTGTACCTTTTAAATATATAATAAAGTTATCCTATAAATTTCTTTTTTCCTTCTCCCTTCCTAGATATGGTTACCACTATTTTAATGAGTTTATGTGCACCAGGTTAAAAATCATTCTAGTCCAACAGCCCATACCCTCCCCCCCCATTCAATTTTATTCAATACTTAAGGAAAGAGCAAGAAAGTCTATAATTCTTGGAATTATTATTGTTATTTCAAAAGAACCCAATGGACTTAACATGGAAGTAGTTGCCAAACCTATATGTTATAGAAATATTATGTTAAAACAGTATTCATTTTATCTGTTCTGTATGTATTTTTGTGGGTTTCACTTCCTTCCCTCTATTGTGTTAGTCAGTATGTGACCAGCCAAAAGTCACTTTTGTATTTGAATTATGTATGGGTGTTTTTTTTGGGGGGTGGACATTATCATCTAAAAGTCTTGTTACAATTTACAAACCCCCATTAATGTCACCATGTCAGTGTTGTGGGCATGATTGATGAAGGCCAGTTTATAAAGAGGAAACGAGTGGAAACCTATTTTATTTAATCATTACACTTTCCTGGAAAAATTTTAATGTATGAGAACATGGCTAAGGATATGGTCTCTGGGGAGCGATGGAAATAACTGTGAAGAGAAACTATTCACTCAGAATGGATTTTGTGTCATTTTGGGGACCTCATTGCAGACTGAGATGTGAAAAGATGGCCTGCTAGGAGTAGCTGTTCCTTATATTCCAAGGGTGAATGCATTCTCAAGCACATTCTATTTCTGGTAATTCAAGCAGGTTCTGAAAGCTCCAATGTATCTGAAATAGAAAATAGCTCTTTGATTCTCTGTTTTTTTTATTCCACACATTGAAGGAAAATACATTTCCATGTATTGCCTAAAGATATCTTGGTCCCAAAGCATAAATACTTTCTTAGCAGTGGAAGAGAACTTCAATGTTATGGGATCACAAGTTTCAAATCAGAGAAGATATTAGAGATTATCTAGTTCAACCCCCTTATTCTGAGATGAGGTAATGAGATCCAAAGGGAGCAAGTGATTTGGCTAAGATCACATAAGTGGAATAAAAATAATAGCAGCTAATATTTATATAGTGCCTACTATGTGCTGGTCCTTGTCCTAGGAACTTTGTAGTTATCTACATTGATTCTCACATCAACTGTAATTGTAAGGGGCAATTGTTATTCTCATTTTACAAATAAGGAAATTAAATTGCCCATCTAGAGGTGTCTGAAGTTGAATTTGAACTCATTTCCAGAATGATCACCAGACTGCTTGAAGCTCTCTAGTAGTAAGGAATTTATTACCACACTCACTTCTACTTTTGGATAGTTTGAATTCTTGGGAACTGTAGTTTTTTTTGTAATTTCTACCAAATGATTCTAGTTCTGCTCTCTGAGATCAAGAAGAATATATCTAAGACTTCTTCCATGTAGCTCCATTTAAGTATTTGAACATAGCTATCTTGCTCTTTTCCTTCTCTCTGAAACCCTGTCTTTTTTTCTACAGAGTAAATGTATTGGGTCCCTTTAGTCAACTAATTGTCTTAAGGCACTAATTCAAAGTCCTCCTTTAGATACTCATCAACTAATTGGTTTCCTCCTGAATGGAGCTAAGAACCAAACTTAACCAATTAATAAATAGATCAATTTAACAAGTGTTTTTAAAAACCTACTATGTGCCAGGAACTCAAATCATAAAGAATGAAACAATTTCTTCTTCCTATATTGGGAGAGAGAAAAAAAATACATAAAAAATGTAAACAGCAAAAGTAGAGAGTGAATAAATAGAATGCATACATTGTAGTTAAATACAAGGTGGTTTAGGAGGGAAGGTTCTAACTGCTGGGGACTGAGTGGAGGACTGGGAAAAGTACAGATGATACATGAGTTGAGTCTTTAAAGAAGAGATGAAAGCAAAGATTGAGGGACAGCCAGAACAAAGTCAGAGAAACTGGAGATCAAATCCCTTGTGTGAAGAACAAAGACCAGCATGCAGGAAAGGAATAATAGAAAAGTTCATATTTTATCTTCCAGTTGTGGTCTGATTAAAGCTAAATACAAATCATTTTCATCATGGCTGTGCCATTTTGTATTTTATATTTCTGGGTAGTTTCATGAATTTAGATTTGGGAAATAAAAATAATTCCAGGTAAAGTGGTTATATCAAGTTCTTCTCTAAATATTTTAGGACACAGAATAAAGAGCAGACTTAGGGCTTCTAATGGATAATCAGGAGCAAATAGAACATTTTTTTCCCCCTCAGGCTGTGGCCTCCATGTTGCTGTCCTTGGGAATTTATACAGTAGAGATAATTTTGGAGGTCAATCAAGCATTTCATTCCTTCCTGAATCATTGTTTTTACATGGCAAAGAGGCTTGTATAGCACAATGAAACCATAAGCTATGCTGTGTAGATTACCCAAGACAGACATGTCATACTGGAGACAAAAGGTGATCCACTAGAGAAGGAAATAGCAAACCACTCCAGTGTCTTTACCAAAACAAACAAACAAATAAAAAAAACCCAAAAACCCTATGGTCACTATTGAAATGCTAAAAAGATATGACCTTGAAAGATGAACCCCTTAGCTCAAAAGGATCTGGAGTGCTGTCAAGGAGCAAGAGGTCACAAAGAGGCAAGCACAAATGAATGACTGAACAACAACAACAATATTTCATGGACTTCCATATGGAATTACTTTAAAATGAGAAATGCAAGTCATTACCATGGTCTATATACTTTGAGAAATACAATTTCCTGGAATTTTGGGGAGGTGTTTGGAGATATGTTTTAAACAATAAAACCTCATGAGATTTTAATTTGAAAAAATGATTATTATATTTCACAGTACATAATTCAGTAAAAGCATGAGGGACAGCGCTAGATTTTGAGTCAGGAAGAATGGAGTTCAGATCTTGATCAACCTTTTAGCTGTATGACCTTTTCCAGTTTCTTCATCTGTAAAATGAAGCAATTTAAAGTAAGAATAAAATGAGATTATATAAAGTGCTTTACAAGCTTGAAAAGTTTAAATGAATATGACTATCAGCTTTATTGTTATTAATGGTATTTAAACCCATATTATATGATAATCAATTGAAGAAACCAGTTCTATCTAGAAGGGAGAAGATTTAGGGTGGGGTATGATAATTGTGTTCAAGTATTTAAAGGATTGGCTTGTGAAAAAGGGATTAGACTTTTTCTACTTGGCCCCAGAAGATAGATAGAATCATGAGTAATGTGTGGAAGGTGAACCAAGGCAAATTTAGGCTTGAAATCAGGAATATTTCCCAACAATTAAAGCCTTCAAAAAGTAAAATGGAGTCCTGCCAGAAGTACTAGTCTCTCTATTCTGGGAGGTCTTCATTCTTTATACAGAGGCTGGACAATGAGACATATTCTAGAGGCTATTCCTTCAATGTATGGGTTGCAATAGATGGCTGCCATAGTCCCTTTTTAACTCTAAATTGTGATCCTATAAACTAAAGCAGGCTGACACGAGTTTTATCCCAGAGTTTGTTGAATAGCTTTTCAGTCATGTCCAACTCTTTATGACCCAATTTGGGGTTTTCTTGGCAAAGATGCTAGGGCAGTTTCCCATTTCCTTTCCTGGCTCATTTTACAGATGAGGAAACTGAGGCAAACAGAATTAAGTGATTTGCCCCAGGGTCATGTGACTCTGGCTAATAAGTGTCTGAAGCCAGATTTGAACTTACAAAGATGTCTTCTTGACTCCAGGCCTGGCATTTATCACAAAGTACCAATTATGAAAAGGCTCTGAGAGCAATTATTCTTCATTCAATACAGAGAAACAATGGCATTTAGTTTTCAATGAACATAAAAATAAGTTAAAATAAGATGATACTATATGGTCTATATGTTCTAATCTGGGCTGCTGCAACCCACATGAGCTCTTTGTTGCCCATCCTCACCCCCCAATGAAGTGACCCCACTGTGCCTTCAGGTCTCCTCAAAGAGAGGTTTGTTTCTCAAACAAATGAAAAATTTGATAAAGATTTCTGTTTACTCAGGCACATTTTGTTAAGTTGCCCACTCCATCAATTCCAGGGCAAGATAAAATAAATTGCAACAAGTCATCTCATACCTTTAGTCTAGCTCCAAAAGGTTTATCTTTACCATAACATTCTCTTTCTCCCAAGAAACCAAGTAAAGCTTCTTTTTTTAAAAAATTCTTTTCTCAAGACAAAAGTGTTGATGGTTCTAGCTTCAGGTATGGACAGAGAGGACATGTGATTAATATTCAACTGGGATTACATAGCAATTACATGACATATCACCTAAATAAAGTCTTGAGGCAGCATGGTACATTGGAAAGGCCACTGACTCTGGGGTCTGATGACCTGATTTAAATGTTTCTGTGTTTCTTACAGTTTTTGTGACCCTGGCAAATCCCTGAGTCTCAATTTTCTCCTCTGTAAAATGAGAGAATTGGACTAGATGACATCTTAAGTCCCCTTGTGGCTCTATGATCTTATGATCAATAAAATGTAGGACTATGATATTGTTTCAATAATAAAACACATGAAAATGTGGTTGTTTTTTTTTTTTTGTCAAGAAACATTAATCATCAAGATGTTATTTGCAGAAGGAAGGTGAGTGAAGTTTTTCAATTTCAAAGAAAAAGTGTGACAGTAGAAAATGTGCTGGAGTTGGATTTAGGGATCCTGGATTTAAAACTTAGTTGCTACTTACTAACTGTGTGGACTTGGACAAATCAACTCATTTTCCTCACCTCCATTCCTCCTGAATAAAATGAGGTTGGATTAGTGGACTTTTAAGGAGATTTCCAAATCTAAATCTATTATACTGTGTCCACATAATATTATAGGGTCAACTACTATTCACCCTTCCCCTTGACTCCTCCCCATATTTAATTTTATTAGCATGAGTTCTAAAGTGTATCTAGAGGTAAGTTTTAATATTTTTAATTAGCAAAATGTCAACCTTTTTATTAATTAATGATAATATACTTATTGTATTAATTACATTAGGCAGCTAAGTGACAGAGTGGATAAAGTGCCAAACTGGGAATCAGCAAAGATAATCTTTGTAAATTTGAATCTAGCCTTACTAGTTGTGTGATTCTGAACAAATCACTTAACTCTGTTTTGCCTCAGTTTCCTCATCCATAAAATAAGCTGGAAAAGTAAATGACAAGCTATTCTAGTATTTTTGTCAACTAAACCCCAAATGGGGTCATAAAGAGTTGGACATAACTGAATAACAAGAAAATAAAGTCAAAACTCCATCCCAGTTCATTAAATATTATTTATTTGATAAGCTAGAGAAACCTCTTTTCCCAATAGTAATTCTGTTTATTCTCCAAATAATACATTCTTAATGTTCTTTGATAAAATAATTATTAAAGCCACAAGAGATGTATAATCTATTAAGAAAGTAAGAAATTATAACACAAAGGCATGGATAATAATTTACAATATTTTGATTGTGGCAAAAACCACAGCTAGAATCACCTTAAGTCCTCAGTATCATGAATCAGGTGACTCATCCTCACTGGTTTGAAAACACAGCCTCAGACTGTCCCCTGACATCTAGCTGCCCTGCATCCCTTCCCTTCATAAGAAAATAACTCATTTCCTTCTTCTCTGTCTTCTCTAGATTTTCATAGATAAAAATTTAAAAAAAAAAACAATCAAATAAATGAGCCTACCATTTTTGCTGACTCCTTAGGGAGTCATATTGAGATATTTTTCAACCATCATTCTAAACTGCAGTGCAAACAGCCTTTTCTGCCTCATTACCTTGGTTCTTAAAGAAGAAAACACTATCAAAAAAAATGAATTGAGACATCTTGGAAGCCACTGGGTTATACCTGCCTAGAGATTTTCAAACACTGAGTGGAAGTCCTCTTGTTAAAGAGGATTCTTATCAAAGAATTGTTTCAATATGGCTTCTGCAGTGCTTTCCATTTCAAGGATTTTGTTATTCTGTATTTAACCAGTAAACTGTGGGAAGACAAACAGCTCAGTTAGTGAGGGTCAGCAACCCAAGTACCATGCTTCTTTTCTATAAAGACTTTAAAAATTAAATGTAAGGAATAATAATAAAGTGTTAGATGAGGTGGAGATATATTCTCTTATTGGGTGGAGATATAGTCTCCCTGGGTGATACAGTGATGCATCCAAAAGGATTGGAATCACAGAAAAACAAAGCAAGGAAAAAAAACAGAATTAGTGGTTTCTGACTTTATCCTTTACTTAGCAACAAGATATTTTTATGTGATATGGTCAGAGACTGACATAGTTTTTTTTTAAACATATGTATCTAGAAGCCCCAAAATTGACCCATCCTATAAATCTAAAAAAGTTTCCACATAAGTTAAACCAGATAGTAGCTTGAAATGGCCATTCTTAGAACAGTCAATTTTATGGGAAGAGTCAGAGATCCCTTTGGTGGAGGAATGATTTGTTTCCATTGCTAATTGCAGGCTATTAATCTCATCATAATCACTCCTAACTATCTGTTTGCAACTAATAACCTAATGGTGAACATGATTTTGTGGAGACCTGCTAAAGTGTGTGAAGTCTTGTGGTTGCCCTTCTTAAGAAAGCTTATGAAGTCAGAAGAGAATCATGGGGTCATAGAAGTCATTTTCTGAGTGGTAAGATATATAAGGCAAAGTAATCCTGGTTGCACTTGTAGTCGCCAATGAATCCCAAGGGTGACTAAAACCTCCAATGACTTACTACAATAAATATGTCAGGCATCTTATTTTTTTCAGTGTGTGTATATCATCCAGGTTTTTTTAAAAAATTAGTTATATGTGTATTGATATATTTTTATTTCACTTTCTTTTCTGGATATATCCTCCTCCCCATCAGAAGTCTTTTTTTTTCCTGTTAATAAAAAGCTTTAATAAACAACAACAAAAAAAAGGAAATTCTTTATGCCAATGAAATAAAAAGTACAGATAAAAAAAATCTATTCTAATATTTATTTCCCTTACTAGGAAACCTTCCATGTTCCCCATTTTGTAGTCAGAAACAATTTTTTTCTTTCATGGATAACAGATATTAATTGTTTTATGTTCTCTGCAGTTTTCATGGAATATTATGAGTTTTCTTTATTTGTGCATGAAATTTGTGCATTAATTGTACTTGAGGGCAAGTTATCTGACTTAATTACCTGTTTTATCTCTTCAGCATCCAACAATACTTAAGTACATAGTGAGTACTAAATGATTGCAAAGTTAAATAGAATTAATGGAAGATGGACAATTTACAATCCTCCCATTATTTTGTGTTTCAGATTTGAAAAGAACCAGTAAAACTGACATTTTAAGTCATGAATTTATTTTTCATTTAAATTTCCAAAGAATCAACATAGTCCTAAGCACAGGGACATAGTCTTGGGTGGAAGCCTTAAAGAAGTTTCTTTAGCACATTTTCCCCTCTTCATTTCTCTTCCCTCCAACCTTGTATTAAGCAGTGGATTCTAACCCAGTATCTGCTTAATAAACATTGGCTAATTTGCACTGAATTGAATGTTCTGAGTTGTCTCCTTTCTAAGAGCATCTTCCATATGTTCTTAGTTCCCCAACTCCCAACTGTCAGGTAGGCATTCAGCCTTCCTTAGGCTATTTTTCTGGGTGTCTCAGCCATCAGTGGGGACCTGTTTCTGACTCCTTTCAGATCTTCCAGCCTGTGCTTCTGGTACTAGCTCATGCACTCTTTGAAGGCCTTAATTTGGGTCTGGCACTTTCTCCAGTCTTGGTGCTCAGCCATACAATTCTGCACAGCGTGGTGAGATGCTATGCAACCTGTGTGTGAGATCATCTGATCCATAGGGTCCTCATTATTTTCACCTGCAGGTGACTGAGAACCTGTCCAATTGTGACCCCGAGGGGCAGCAGATGACATCTTGCTAACTAAGCTTTGGATGAGTCAAAAACTGTTCAAGCTGGAAAGGACTGCACGCGCCTTCCTAGTCCAGATTCCAGAAGTCTTCTTTTATTTATAATAACAAATATAAGGAATAAGAAGGGGTAAAAAAAGAAGTAGTTCAATAGAATGGACACACTAATAATAATAGTTAACGGGTACAGTGGATAGAGTGTCTGTTCTGGAGTTAGGTGAATCTCAAAGGCAGCCTTAATCAATTATTGTTTAAACCTTACTAAGTCACTTAACGTTATCTCAGTTTTCTCATCTAAAATTAACTAGAGAAGGAAATTACAAAATCCAAATGGGATCAGGAATAACAGAAAAATGACTGAGGTAACAAAAAATATTCATATAATTCTTTCTTTGCACCAGATATTTTACAATTATTATCTAATTTGATTCTCACAAAAACCGTGAAAGGTAGGTACTATTCATTATTTTTAGTTTATGGATGAGGAAACTAAAGTAAACAGAAGTTAAGTGACTAGTCCAAATTCATATTAGCTAGTAAGATCTGAAGTGAGATTTGAAATCAAGTTTTTCTGACTACATACTTGAGCACCTAATCCACTGCATCACCTAATTTTTCTGTACCTTAATCGAATCAGACTATGTATTCAGTAGTTTCTCCTTTCCTTCCCTTCATAATGCCCCATACCTTTCATAACACAAAGATGGGGAAGATGTCCATGTTCATTTCTTCTCCAGGGCCAAGTTTCCTGATAATATTTTTGTTGTCATTGTTGAGGACTTCCATTGTGGTTATCACTTTCTAAATTTTTTTTTAGTTCACCTCAATTTACTCTCTATCTATTATTTATCTATCTAATCTTTATAAATCTTTCCATGCTTTTCTGAATTCTTTATATTTGCTACTTCTAGTGGTGCAATCATGCTCCATTATATTCGTGTTCCATAATTTCTTTAGTTATTCCCCAATTGGCAAGCATCTACTTTGTTTGTAGTTTTTATGCTATCACAAAAAAAAAGTAACATTATAAATATTTTTGGTGAGATGAAATCTCATCTTCCCAGACACTTTATATTTTCAGCTGAGCCAAGAATAACATCATTTGCTTCTGAAAATTCCAAATGGGACACATAGGACATATCCCAATGAATCAATAGATATGTTACCTTATTGCTTGGGTACTACTTCAAAAGATGAACATTCCATCTCTGCCATGTCCAGTGGGACATAGGGAAGGAAAATAAACTGTATTTGTAGTCAAATGATCTGAGTTCAGAAACCAAAAACAAGAGAAAATCCTAAAAAGAGAACATGGATCAGGTCAATTATATTGATGGCAAAAAATCAACACATCTAAAACATGAGTTAGCTCAAGAAAGACAAAAAAAGGTGTGTACCATTCATAAAATGAATGACAGACTAGTTACAAGGGAAATGACTGAAATTTTAGCTTCATTGGAAAACTGAAAAGTAAGGGCAAGATTAATAGCAATTATAGAGATGCATGAATTACTAGCAACTCTTAGAGCCAATTCTAGAGGTCAAAAACATATAGAAATATTTTTCATTCAAGTAGACATCATTTCACTAAGTTGTGGTAAAGATTGATCATAGTCATAAACCATTAGATTTGTTTAATGCAACTGAAAATTAGATGGAGCCTATGACATAACTAACATTCCAGAATGGAATCAAAAGATCTTCTGTGGGTGAGAACTGCACAAATTTAACCATAAAATATCCCGATGAGAGAAGCATTGAACAAATTGCTATTATTCAAATTCTTTTGTATAATATGGCAATGCAGGTCCAGGTAATTGTTATAAGAATCTACAGAAGAGCTATCATTAAAGAGCCTAAATTTAGTCATCTAAAGAATTGATATAAAGAAATACCAGAAAATGTACAGCTCTAACAGAAATCAATATCACATAAGAATGGAATGACAGATATCATCTTTATTATACTCTCTGTTAATATGGAGTATCACTAAGGAGATTTTCAATGAATCTACAACAAATGAATCCAAAGAAGTTTTTCTTTAAATCTACTATTGAGGAGTTATTTTACATGTTTTACATGGATTCTTTTTGCTATCTAGTTGCTTGTAAAATATTTCAAGTAAGAAAATAATACACATAGTAGTATTTAATAAATAGTAAGAAAATAAGAAAAAAATAGAAATGAAGTGAGTAGCACCAGAAGAACATTGTGCACAACAACAGAAAGATTATATGATGATTGATTCTGATGGATAGGCCCTTTTCAACAAAGAGAGGATTCATGCCAGTTCCAATGATTTTTTGTGATGAAGAGAGCCCAGAGAGAGGATTGTGGAGACTGAGTGTGGATCACAACATAGTATTTTCATTTTTGTTGTTGTTGTTTGCTTGCTTTTTGTTTTCTTTCTCATTTTTTTCCCCTTTTTGATCTGATTTTCCTTGTGTAGCATGATAATTATAGAAGTGTGTATAGAAGAATTGTACATATTTAACATATATTGGATTGCTTGCCGTCTAGGGGAATAGATGAGGAAAAGGAAAGAAAAAAATTTAGAACACAAGGGTTTACAGAGGTGAATTTTGAAAATTATCTACGTATATTTTTTGAAAATAAAAAGCTTTAATCAAAAAATAAAAATGATTAAATATGAAAAATTAATAGCAAGATTGATATTAATGTTTCCAATGCTCTTTGTATCTAACCCTAATAAAAATATAAGAATGAGATATAAGTAATAAATATAGAAATATATTTTGACTGTAAAATAGTTATTTTATCCATACATACAATAATCCATGAAATATTAAATATAAAAAAATATAAAAAAGAATTAGACAAATGGGTAACTTAGAACAAACCTCAATACATAAGTGCACTGGATAGAGAACTGGACTTTGGAATTAAAAGAATTTAAGTTCAAACTTGTCTTCTGATATTAATTAGCTGTGCTACCCTGGGCAAGTCACTTAACCTTGTTTTCTCATCTGTAAAATGAGCTAGGCAAAGAAATGATATCTCTTTCAAGAAAACCCTGAATGGGGTCACAAAGAATTAGACAGGATTGAAACAATTAAAGAACAAACAAAATGGGAAAAATAAAAGAACCCACTTCTCAGGATTACTGTAAAAATTAATTGAAATATTTAGCATAATTCCTGGCACAGAGTAAGCATTTAATAAATGCTTCTCCCACTTTTATATGAACTCCCAAATGATAGGAACAATGAAATGAATAAAAAGAATAATAACAATAATAATCTTTTTTACACATATGACACTTTAAAGCTTTAGAAAAAACTTTACACATATTGTCTAATTTGATCTTCATCACAAGCCTGAGAGAATTACTGAGATTACTCACTTTACTGATAAGGCAATGAAACTGAGAAAGCCTATCACTTACTGCATGAATATAAATTAAGTCACATAACTAATGCTGTAAGTATCCAAGATGGGACATAGGTTTTTATAATACTAGAACTCTTGTCCGGGGCAATTCAAATATCTTTAAATTAACATTCCTAGAACTTGAATTCTATCTATCTATCTATCTATCTATCTATCTATCTATCTATCTATCTATCT
>JAJPUD010006820.1:28030-94805 GCA_023553655.1 Myrmecobius fasciatus
TCTCTCTCTCTCTCTCTCTCTCTCTCTCTCTCTCTCTCTCTCTCTCTTCTACAATTCCAGACAGAAAACTCAGATTAACAGAACACGAATCTGATTTAATCACATAATTCTTAGTCATTAAATGAATGATGGAGACAAAAAGTGAAATAAAAGTTTAACAGTCAGAAAGACAAATTCAAGTACAGATCAACTTGGTCTCATGAATCTATTGAGTATTAATTGTTTCTTAAAGCCTTTTAAATATGAAGATTGTGATGTTTATTATTCACAGAATTAAGAATATATATTTAGAGCTGAAAGGGATCTTAGAAGTCATCACATCTGTCCTATCCTCCATTTTATAGATAAGCATGCAGTAAGGAGTTGATAAGGATAGGAATCACCTAATTGAATTCAGGGATGAAATTAAAGTGAAATATTAGGTATCAATATGGCAGTATAGGAAGTCATAGGTTATTCTGGAAGGGAGGAAAAGGAAGGCAGTGAATTTATGATATGTATAAATGGTATTTTCAAATCTAGGATTTAGGATATTTTTTAAAGCACTCCTATTCTAAAAACAACTTAATTGAAAGCAACTGCTTTAGTTTCTTTAAAAAAAAAAATAATAGCCCACCCAAGCCCATTTATGGTGAATTTGGTTAGTGACACCAGATGAAAGCATGAACATGCCCATGGACTTTAAATGTGTAAATTATCATTTTGATGATGATGACTAAACCCCATGTCAGACACTTGTAAGGAAGGAAAGGAAGGAAAGATTGATTCAGAATCTATAAAAATTGACTCATAATGACAAGTTCCCTGTGAGTCTAGGGCATTGTCTGAAGGCTGCAATTTTAAATGTACCTTAGAAGTCACATGGTTTAGTGAATAGAATATTGGTCTTAAAGTTAAGTGACCTGGATTTGAGTCCTAGATTTAATTTTTAACTGGTTCCATTATTCTGAACAAATCCCTTATCTGCTGGGATAATCTGTTTAACTCTTTGTAAAATGGAGATATTAATACTTACACAATTTACATCATAGGAAAGTACTTTATAAAACTTTAAAAAGTCATAAAAATGTGAGTTATTCTCTGACTATATTAATTCTTTCAAAATGATTTATATACATTCTCTTAATAATACCTTTTCACTTAGACTGAATCAAAACAATAAGAAAGGTAGACAGATGGTAGGTAGATAGATAGGTGGATAGGGCACTTATTATGTGCTTATTATGTTCTATGCATTGTGCCAAGGTGCTGGTGATTAAGAAAAAAATTATTACAAAAATTGATTAATTGATTTGATTAATCAAGTTGTTTCCCAAGTTTAAAACATTCCCTCTACTTTCTTTGTATCCCCAGCATACTGTCTGACACATAGTAAGCATATGATAAATTCTTCTTTTAAAATAGTATTTTAGGGGGCGGAGCCAAGATGGCGAACTACAGACAGCATTCTCTGTAAGCTCTTGAGACCTTCCCTCAAACACAGACAAACTGAGCCTCTGAACTGGTTCTGGAGTGAGGGCTTCACCAAACACTTGGACTACAATGCACTTCTATCAAATATCTACTTTGAAAGAACTTCTGAGGTCAGTTTTAGACGGGCAGGGGATTGAGCAGCTCCCAGCGCTCAGACGCCAGGGCGCAGCTGGGGTGCAAGTCCGGGGCTGGGACGGACCAGAAGATTTTAGGCTGCCAGGAAGTCCCTGGGAGACGCTTGGGCCACTTTGCTCTGCTTGCTGGCAGGTGCTTTGGCAGGTCTACCTTTGATAAAGGGTGGATTGAGAGTAGCTGAAAGTGTGGTCCTAGTGCGGATCTAGCCACATCAGCCCCAGACAGGAAGTCAACTCGGCAAACTGCCCCAGGGCAAATTGAAATCCCGCCTGCTGCTGCTGCCACTGCTGCCGCTGCTGCTGCTGGGGCTGCAGAATTCCCTCCTGTTAACTGATACCTCAGCTAAACATAATGAGCAAGAAGAAGAGAGCTCTCACCATAGACAGCTTTTATGGAGAGAAACTAGAGCAGACCCCAGATCCTGAGATTCTGAAAACAATCCCAGATAAAGCCACAAAGGTGGACTTAAGCTGGTCTCCCTTTCAGAAGGCTTACCTGGAAGATTGCATAAAGAATCTCAAAAGAGAGCTAGAAGAAGATTGGGGAAATAAACTGAGAGCAGTGCAAGACGGAAACATCGCCCTGCAACAGAGATGTGAAAAACTGGAAAATAAGTCTGGTGAATCGGAAAAAGACAAAAATTCACTGAAAAACAAAATTAGTGAATTGGAAAAAGTCACCAACTCACTGGAAAATAAAAATAGTGAATTGGTAAAAGACAACAATTTACTGAAAAACAAAATTGGTGAATTGGAAAAAATCACCAACTCACTAGAAAATAAAAATAGTGAATTGGAAAAAGATAAAAATTCACTGAAAAATAAAATTAGTGAATTGGAAAAAATCACCAACTCACTAGAAAATAAAAATAGTGAATTGGAAAAAGATAAAAATTCACTGAAAAATAAAATTAGTGAATTGGAAAAAGACAACAATTCACTGAAAAATAAAATTGGCAAAATGGAAAAAGAATGCAATGAACCAAAAAATTCAATTGGCCAGTTACAAAAGGACCTAAAAAAGATAACTGAAGGAAATAATACCTTAAAAATTAAAATTGAACAAATTGAAATGAATGACTCAATAAGACTTCAAGAATCAGTCAAACAAAAACAAAAAAATGAAAAAATAGAAGAAAATAGGAAATATCTCCTAGGAAAAACAACTGACTTGGAAAACAGATCCAGGAGAGACAATCTAAGAATTATTGGACTCCCTGAAAATCATGATGAAAAAAAGAACCTCCATGCTATCTTCCAGGAAATCATGAAAGAGAATTGCCCTGATGTTTTAGAATCAGAAGGCAAAGTTGGTATTGAAAGAATCCACCGATCACCTCCTGAAAGAGACCCCAAAATTAAAACCCCAAGGAATATTGTGGCCAAATTTCAGGACTATCGCACCAAGGAAAAGATATTACAAGCTGCTAGAAAAAAACAGTTCAAATACCGAGGAACTGTCATTAGAATTACACAGGATCTGTCAGCTTCCACATTGAAGGATAGAAGGGCCTGGAATCAGATATTCCAAAAGGCCAAAGAACTTGGATTACAGCCAAGAATAAGCTATCCAGCTAGAATGAGCATCATCTTCCAGGGAAGAAGATGGTCATTTAATTATACAGGAGAATTTCACCTATTTCTAATGAAAAGACCAGATCTGAACAAAAAATTTGACCTCCAAACACAGAACTCTAGAGAAGCGTAAAAAGATAAAAAGGAAAGAACTCTTGAGATCTATATCTCTACTAGGGGTATCCTTAAAGAATGGGGGTATAATTTGATTTTACTTTGATAATATGAAAAAGAGAACTAGAGGGGAAAAGGATATCATACTGGGGAAAAGAAGGAGAAAAGTGGTAAAATAAGATCTAAAATAGTATTTTATAGGGGCAACTAGGTGGCGCAGTGGATAGAGCAGCAGCCCTGAAGTCAGGAGAACCTGAGTTAAATCTGGTCTCAGACACTTAATACTTCCTAGCTGTGTGACTGTGGACAAGTCACTTAACCCCAATTGCCTCAGCCAAATATATATATATATATTATATATATATATATATATATAATTTTATGACCTAAATTAATCTACTTATTTAGTGCCATACCAATCAAACTCCCAAGAAATTATTTTACAAATTTAGAAAAAAATAGTAGTAAAGTTCATCTGGAAGAACAAAAGGTCAAAAATTTCAAGGGAATTAATGAAAACAAAAAATGCTGATGAAGGTGGCCTTGCTGTGCCAGGTCTAAAACTATATTATAAAGCAGTGGTCATCAAAATCATTTGGTATTGGCTAAGAAATAGAGTCCTTGAAAAACAGAATAAGATAGGATCACAGGACAAAATAGTCAATAACTATAGCAATCTAGTGTTTGATAAACCCAAAGACCCCAGCTTTTGGGATAACAACTCACTATTTGATAAAAACTGCTGGGAAAATTGGAAACTAGTATGAAAGAAATTAGGGCTTGACCCACATCTAACACCACATACTAAGATAAAATCTAAATGGGTTCATGATTTAAACATAGTGATATTATAAACAAATTAGAAGAACATAGGATAGTTTACCTCTCAGCTCTGGAGAAAAAAGGAATTTGTGTCCAAAGAAGAAATAGAATTCTTAATTGAACACTAGATAGATAATTTTGATTATGTTAAATTAAAAAGTTTTTATATAAACAAAACTAATGCAGACAAGATTAGGAGGGAAACAATAAAATGGGAAACCATTTTTGCATTTAAGGATTCTGATAGAGGCCTCATTTCTAACATATATAGAGAATTGACTCAAATTTATAAGAATTCAAGCCATTCTCCAATGGATATGAACAGATAATTTTCAAATGAAGAAATTAAAACTATCTCTAGTCATATGAAAAGGTGCTCCAAATCACTATTGATCCGAGAAATGCAAATTAAGACAACTCTGAGGTACCGCTACACACCTGTCAGATTGGCTAAAATGACAGGAAAAGTTAATGATGAATGTTGGAGGGGTTGTGGGAGGGCTGGGACACTGATGCATTGTTGGTGGAGCTGTGAATGGATCCAACCATTCTGGAGAGCAATCTGGAACTATGCTCAAAAAGTTATCAAACTGTGCATACCCTTTCACCCAGCAGTGTTTCTATTGGGTTTATATCCCAAAGAGATCTTAAAAGGGGGAAAGGGCCCCACATGTGCAAGAATGTTTGTGGCAGCCCTTTTTGTAGTGGCTAGAAACTGGAAACTGAATGGATGCCCATCAATTGGAGAATGGCTGAATAAATTATGGTATATGAATGTTATGGAATATTATTGTTCTGTAAGAAATGACCAACAGGAGGATTTCAGAGAGGATTGGAGAGACTTGCATGAACTGATGCTGAGTGAAATCAGCAGAACCAGGAGAACATTATACACGGCAACAAGAAGACTATGTGATGATCAATTCTGATGGGCATGGCTCTCTTCAAAAATGAAATGCTTCAAACCAGTTCCAATTGGTCAGTGAAGAAAGCCATATACACCCAGAGAGAGGGATATGAAATGCGGACCACAACATAACATTTTCATGCTCTCTATTGATGTTTGCTTGCAATGTGCTTCCTTTCTCTGATTTTTTTCTGGTAAACACGATTTTTCTTGCACAGCAAGTTAAGTGTGGAAATATGCATACATATATTTGATTTATCAAGTATTTTACCATAATTAACTTGTAGTGGACTTCCTGCCATCTAGGGGAGGGGAGAAAAATTTGTAACAGAAAGCTTTGTAAGGGTCATTGTTGAAAAATTACCCATACATATGTTTTGCAAATAAAAAAGCTTTAATAAATAAATAAATAAAAGAAATGACCAGCAGGATGATTTCAGAGAGGCCGGAAGAGACTTGCATGAACTGATGCTGAGTGAAATGAGAAGAACCAGGAGCTCATTGTACACGGCAATAAGAAGACTATAAGATGATCAATTCTGATAGACATGGCTCTCTTCAATAATGAGATATTTCAAACCAGTTCCAATTCTGCAGTGATGAAGAAAACCATCTACACCCAGAGAGAGGCCTGTGAGACCTCAACATAGCATTTTCATGCTTTCTGATGATAAACAACGTAACAACTTGCCCTCAAGGAGTTTTCATTCTGCTGGGAGAATCTGCCAATGACCCAATAAACATGCATGATAATTCTAGTTAAAGGAACTCATGACTTGATGGATCAGGAAATGTTTCATGTTGGAGACTGTAACTGTATGGGGCATTGAAGGAAATTCATGATTTTAGGAGGCAAAAGGTGAGTTCTACCTCTTATAGCTAGATCCACACTTTAATTTTTTTTCAAAGTTTCAAAAGTTTTTACCCACCAAAAAATTAGATTAAACCTAGATGACATTTCAGAGGTCATTTTATTCCCAGTTTCTTAAACTGTGGTTCACAACCCCATAGGGGTAGTCTCATAACTAATAACAAATCAGTAAATATTTGATTTTATAACTTTTATATAACCATATACCCAGTGATGAGGTTTTCAATGTTAAATGTGGTTTGCAGAGGAACTGATAAAAATTCCTGAGGCAGGCAGGTAGAAGGCTCTAATAGAGATCAGTTTAGCTCCATGAGTCCCATGATCTGAAGAAGTCATACAGTCAGAAATCCAACTTATGTCAAAACCCTGAGACTCACCTTCTGTAGGGGTCTAGGGCAGTCTCACTTTGCCATGCCCTGTCACAAATCCCAGTCATGTCTCTGGAGTTAAATTTTCCCTATAAAATTTATTTATGGGGGCAGCTAGGTAGCGCAGTGCATAGAGCACCAGCCCTGAAGTGAGGATGATCTGAATTCAAATCTAATCTCAGACACTTAACACTTCCTAGCTGTGTGACCCTGGGCAAGTCGCTTAATCCCAATTGTCTCAGGGAAAAAAAAATCTATTTATGGATCATTCCATGGCTTCTACCTGCTTTTGGTCTTTCCCCTTTCCCTTCTCCCATGCCATGTGGTATTTCTCCTAACTCCGCTATACTTCCCAACCTCACTTCTCTTACTTATAACTAACTCTTTTTTTTTTTTTTTTTTTTTTTGCTTTTTGCTGAGGCAATTGGGGTTAAGTGACTTGCCCAGGGTCACACAGCTAGGAAGTGTCTGAGACCAGATTTGTACTCAGGTCCTCCTGACTTCAGGGCTGGTGCTCTAACCACTGCGCCATCTAGCTGCCCCACTTATAACTAACTCTTTTAGGGTGCTAGGTCCCTTTCAGGATTTAGCCCACCAGCTAAGGACCAGCCTCATGCGTAATTGTGAATTCTACTGAAGAACTTGTCCTTCATATGCTCTCCCACTCTATTTCATATTTACCATTCCCAGTGTCTCTTGTATCCCCTCATTTTGTCTATAACCCCTTCCCCTAAATAAATTTATCTTTTGCCAAAGAGAACGGCCATTGTGAATTCTTCACATAACTGAACCCCAAATTTTGCTGCCTACCATTATCTGGTGTCTACATCACCCACATCATTTTTGTGCTCTAACCACATCATCCGGGATCACATAAAAATTTCTTGGGCAAAAAGGAGTCCCAAGTGGAAAAAGTTTAAGAAGCTCTGAATTCTAGTCCAAGCCCCTTGTTTATAGATAAGGAAGCCACAAGCCAGGGGGTCCTGCCTTCCCCAAAGTCATCCAAATAGCGAACATTGGACATGGAATTTGATTTCAAGTCCTCTGACTCCTGAGATAATACTTTCTTTTCTTTAAAATACCACCAGTAAGGTGGTTGGCTTGAAATACACCTTTCAGGGTCAGGACAGTTGTACATTTTTCCACAGACTGTGATTGCATAACAAGGAAAACCACTTGAATAAAAAAGACATTTGAGTCAAGGAGTCAGTTTAATCTCAGTAGAATTAACAACATTCTGTTCAAGTTCAGTTCAGTTAGTGGGTCGGATTGTCTCTCACACAACTCCCTAGACAGAACGGGTGCCCGCCAAGGTCTGAATGTTGGGTCTGGAGAGAGGCAAGCAGAAGTGGAAGGGCCAGACTGGGGAAAGACAAGCAACAGGAAGTAACTTCTGGCAGTGACAACAGGGGCTTTTGGACTGCACATGAGAGGAAAAGGAAGCCAAATACAATGTTCCAGTGACCCTCCCACCCACTTTAAATCAATGGCTGTGGCAGAGAGATGCCTGTGGGAGGGAGGCCTTCCCAGCTCTTGTCTCTAAATCCTTCCTCCCTTAACCAATTCCCCTCAGAATTCCAGGCATTTTACCAAGCTTCTAGGATAATAATATCTGACATTGACTTTAAAGTTTGCAAAACTCTATAATCTTTTATATAATGCATTATATTGTCCAACACAATGCAAATTCTCCAAGACAGATGGATGCCATAGTAAAATGCTCTGGCACTTTGGCATGTGCTTAATAAATATTTATTTATTTGAATTTGATCCTCAATAAGGAGTAAGTTTATTATTTTCTCTCCACTTTACTAATTCTTTACTGAAGACAGGAGGTTAAATGACTTGCCTAGGTTTAGACAAGTGACTGATTTGAACTCATCTTCCTGACTCCAAGATCCTAGTCCAGAATCACTCAAAAAATCTCTGAATCAGTCACAACTTAGAGAACTGAAAGAGTCCTAGTGCAACCCATACATAAAAAGAATCTTCATTGTAATGTATCCAATAATGGATTCTGCATGAAGAATTCCAAGGAGGAGGAAGCCATTACCTCTTGAGAGAGATAGCCCATTCTGACACTGATACATTGTTGGTGGAACTGTGAATGGATCCAACCATTCTGGAGAGCAATTTGGAGCTATGCTCAAAAAGTTATCAAACTGTGCATACCCTTTCACCCAGCAGTGTTTCTACTGGGCCTAAATCCCAAAGAGATCTTAAAGGAGGGAAAGGGACCCACCTGTGCAAGAATGTTTGTGGCAGCCCTTTTTGTAGTGGCTAGAAACTGGAAACTGAATGGATGCCAATCAAGTGGAGAATGGCTGAATAAATTATGGTATATGAATGTTATGGAATATTATTGTTCTTTGAGAAATGACCAGCAGGACGATTTCAGAGAGGCCTGGAGAGACTTGCATGAACTGATGCTGAGTGAAATGAGCAGAACCAGGAGATCATTATACACGGCAACAACCATACTATATGATGATCAATTCTGATGGACATGGTTCTCTTCAACAATGATGTGACTCAAACCAGTTCCTATTGTTCAGTGATGAAGATAGTCATATACATCCAGAGAGAGGCCTGAGGGAACTGAGTGTGAACCACAACACAGCATTTTAACGCTTTCTGTGAATATTTCCATGCATTTTGTTTTCCTTCTTAGGTTGTTTTTTTCTCTCTCTCTTTCTAGATCTGATGTTTCTTGTGCAGTAAGATAACTGTATAGATATTTATACATATATTGGATTTGTCATATAATTTATCCTATTTAGCATGTATTAGATTACCTGTCATCTAGGGGTGGGGGTGGGGGGAAGGAGGGGAAAAGCTTGGAACAAAAAAATAAAAGTTTTGCAAAGGTCAATGTAGAAAAATCACTCATATGTTCTGTAAATAAAAAGCTTTTAATTAAAAGAGAGAGATAGACAGAGACAGAAAGAGAGAGAGAGAGAGAGAATGAGAGAGAGAGAGATAGCTCATTCCACTTTTGGACAGCTCTGATTGTTAAGAAGTTTTCCCTGACTCATTTTGCCTCTTTGAGATTCCCATCTATTGCCCTTGATTTTCATTCTGGAACCAAACAGAACAATGCTAATCTATTATCCATGTGACAAATATTTTAAGACAGCTATCAAATTCTCCTTGAGTCTTCTCTTCTCCAGGCTGATCATTCCTGGTTCCTTCAACTGATCAATTAATCCATTGATAAAGATTTATTAAGGGTCTATACTATGATAGTCACTATGCTAAGCAATGGGGATAGAAAAAGAAGCAAAAGACAGCATCTGCCTTCAAAGAAACCATAATCTAATGTTTATCCTAGGCTGTAGACTGAAGGTTCTTTATCATTCTGGGTGCCTTCCTCTGGACACCATCCAGCTTATCAGTGTGCTTTTAAAACCATGGTGCCCAGAACTAAACATGATACTCTGATTAAAGATTGATAAGGACAGAGTACAGTGGGATAATTACTTTCTGATTCCTAGAAGTCATGTCTCTCTTGATTCACTTCAAAGTCATATGCTGGCTCAGTAATGATATTGACCTTCAATATGGCAGTCCATTTTATTTAGCAGGAAGAAGGGAACTCTGTTATTGTAATTTTTCTCTTGTAAGAACACAGTGAAGGATCTGTGTTTTCAGAAAAGTGTGTGTGTGTGTGTGTGTGTGTCTAAGGGATGTTGGGTAGATTCCTAAGTGAGTGAAATGCTTTCTTTGAGACATTTAGTTAGAAGTAACTTAACTTTACTCATCCTTGGTTATAGTTAGTCATTATCAAAAGTAGTATTTAAACTCGGGACTAATCCCAATTCTAGTCTAGCACTGTCCATTGCTTCCATGCTGCTTCTAATTTTGTTCACAGTAAATTGACTTATGTCTTTACTAGAATTCAGACAAGCAGATATATTTTTGCTCTGCATCCATAAGATTACATTAAAATTGTTCCTTTAAAATATAAGGATAATGGAAAAATTTAAACATAATCAGAGCAAGAACTGATGGAGTCTGAATGCAGATTGAAGCATGCTTTTTCACGTTATCTTTTTCATTTTTTCCCCTTTTGTTCTGTTTCTTCTTTCACAGCATAACTAATTTGGAAATATGTTTTACATAAATCTATGCATATAGCCTATTTAAAAAAAATTTTTAAGAGGGAGGTTAGGGTAGGAGGGAGGAGAAAAGTTTGGAAGTCAAAAATAAAAAAAAAAAAAGTTAAAAAATTATTCTTATGGGGACAGCTAGGTGGTGCAGTAGATAGATCACCAGCCCTGAAGTCAGGAGGACCTGAGTTCAAATTTGGTTTCAGATATTTAATACTTCTTAGCTGTGTAATCCTGGGCAAGTCACTTAACCTCAATTGCAGAGCAAAAAAAAAAAAAGAAAGAAAAAAATTATCCTTACATGTAATTAAAAAAATACTATTAAAAAATAAAAATAAATATTATTTTCAAATATTTAAAGTAGTCATAAGAATATGGCCCTTTTGAAAATCCATTTTTATTTTTAAAGTCTATAAAAAATAATGAACCCTTCAAAAGGCAGATGTTGAAGCATATCCCTGTCTTGATTCAAGTAATGGAATAGTAAAACAAAATCAGTCTCATATTCAGACATGGTCACTGTGTTAATTTGGTTTGCTGGAGTAGACATATGTGTTCCAATGGAAGGCTTCAATTAGGGATGAGAGGTGAGATAAATTAATGGGTAGTGAAATAAAAGAAAAGAGAACCAATAAAACTTTCTCTTAATAAACAGAAGAAAATAAAAAATGCAGAAGATGACACAAAGAGAGGAATTTTGTTACTGCCCTGCTAAATAATATTCAAACATACATATATGTCATATATAACTATATATGCAAAGATATGTATATACACATGCATAATTTCTATGACAGCAGATTGCATAATCATTCAAAATTCCTTATATAATCATCTTTTTTTTTGTTCTTTGTATAATAAAGTGTTTTCATTTGTTAATGACGGCTGAATTCTCAATAGAAAGCAAGCTAAAGGCAGAAAAATTGTCTCAAGTCAATGCTCCAGGGACAATGAATTTGATTTTAAGGAATTTGGGTTATATAAAGAGATTTTTGCTTTTGTTGTTTAATCATTTCAGTCATGTTTAATTCTTCGTGACCCCATTTGGGGTTTTCTTGGCAAGATACTAGAGTGGTTTGTCATTTCCTTCTTCAGCTCATTTTTCAGTTGAAGAAATTGAGTCAAATAAGAATTAGTGTCTTGCCCAGGGTCACACAGCTGGTAAGTATCTGAGACCAGATTTGAATTCAGGTCCCCTGACTTCAGGGCCAACACTCTAATCACCTAGCTGCTTCAGGAAAAGAGAAGATAGAGATAATTGTTTTCTTCTAATAGTTGAAGGGCTGTGATTGAAAATATATATATATATATATTGCTTTGCTATTATGTTTATTATGATCATTATCACCAACATCAATGTTGTTATTATAAATAATTTTTGATGGTAGTGATATTATAGAGGTAGTCTAGTGTAACAGCTATAGAGATGGTCTTAGAGTTGAGAAGAACTAACTTTAAATTTTATCTTTGACATCTACTCTCCTTGTGCACTTGATCAAATTATTTAAGTTTTCAGTTCTTTCTTGTTGTGGTTGTTCATCCTTCCTTTTTGGAGAGGACCAATGATATTATATGTGATGTCTTAATTTGCATATGAATTTAAATGAGGCAGAGTTGCATAAACTTCACTCTCTCTTCTAGAGTCATCAAAATCTGGAGGCAAGACAAAAGTAAGTCTGACTAGAGATGACCCTGGAGGCAGTGAATGACCTTGGCATCTGATGCTTGACCAAGCTCTTACTGTTCCACAGCACCTGTTTCAGTCACCATTGGAATATCTAGTTTTCATGGCCAATGGCACAAATTTTTTTTTGTGACTTTACAGAGCATTTAAAATTTTTTTAATAATAGATTTTTATTTTCAAAATATATGCAAAGATTGTTTTCAACATTCACCCTTGCAAAACCTTGTGTTTCAAATTTTTCTCCCTCTCTTCCCCCACCATCTCTCCTAGACAGCAAGTAATCCAATATAAGTTGAACATGTGCAATTCTTCTGAACATATTTCCATATTTATCATGCTGTATAAGAAAAATCAGATTAAAAAAGAAAAAATTGAGAAAGAAAAAAAAAGCAAGCAAACAACAACAAAAATGGTGAAAATACAATGTTGTGATCTATAGTCAGTCCCCATGGTCTTCTTTCTAGATGCAGATGGCTCTTTCCATCACTTCTATTGGAATTAGCCTCAATCATCTTATGGAACAAATTTTCCCATCCACCCATTTCACTGGGAGAATTCTAAAATGAAATGTTCTCTTTATATTCAGTTCTCTCTAGAACATTCTCTAAGATTATAAATTAAAGAGAAATCACTTACTTGTTTGGACCAGGACACAACCTCTCAAATACTCTCTAAGGTCACTCTCTAGAACTAAGTGGCAGAGCAAGTATTGACTTGCATTGATAGAGTTCCCTTGTCTAGGAATTTCTTATATCAATGAAATTATAGGTCAGTTTCTATTAGTATTTAGAAGAACACCAAAGGGTAGAAGTTATAGGGAAGGAAATTTCAGTTCAATCTAAACAACTAATTATTCATTCAAACAGCTTTTGTTCTATATTCAACCTGATCCTAAAAATGGACTTCTTTTTACTGCACTCACTAGGAAAGCTGATCTATCAGGGAAGAGAATTACCCTGTACATGCAAATGTCTTATCCTTTTAGACAGACACCTTCTTTTTATGATGCCATAAAGACTGAGAACTGACTCCAATTATAATTGGTTTCTGTCTTTGTGAAATCATTAGGTCCCAGAGCTATTTGATCCAGGATCTTTTTAGCTGTTCAATGGGAAGAATCCTTTTCATGGATGATGGTGCCCTTTACTTTTGAAATGTATATCTTAAAAGGGAACACAGAAAGAAACTATTAATCTAGAGATGAGAAAAGAATTTATACTGAGCATAGACTTGCATGGATGGTCTTTATAATAACACCTTATTTAATTTAGTTCTTCAGTCTGGCTTTCAATGCTTCTAGCATTTTTTTTTTTTAACTTTGGGTGGAGTGGGGAGGAGAAAGAAAAGGAAGCATGTATGTTGTTTAGGGCATGGGCCATATGGCCCTAGATGTCTTTAATCTTTGTTTACCTCAGTGATTGCAGATATGGGATAATAATAGCACCAACTTCTCAGGATTATACTAAGAAAAAATGAGATGATATGCTTTGAATACTTTAAAAGACAATAAAAATGTTACCTATTATTTCAGTTAATCTCTCTGTGCCTTGGTTACCTCATCTACAAAGTTCAACTACTAAGATCCCAAGCAGTTTTGAATTAGTAATCTCACAAATAGTTTATACTTCTGGAATTTAAAAAAAAAATCAGAACTGGAAGACATTTCAAAAATGCCTGTGAATTTTTTTTGTTAATTTCTAAATACATTCTCTAATTTTCTATGTGTAGTAATTCAATTAGCTACAAGAAATTAATTTACAAACTTTATTGATTTATGAACTTAAAATTGTATATATATATATATATATGATATAAAGATGTATAACATATAAATTATATTGTTATTTTTAAGCCCCTTGGTTGACTTTCTTCTTATTATTAATAATAATACTTTAAATTTCTATAGTTTTATGTTTTACAGTGGACTTATATGTCTATTAAATCAGCCAAGAATTAACATTCATTATTAAATAAATTTTAAGTGAAATTCAAATTAATGTCCTGAAGAAAAAAATGAACAAGCAATTATTAAGCATCTACTATATATCAGGCTCTGTGCTAAATATCTTACAAATATCAACTCATTTGATCCTCACAACAACTCTGGAAGTTAGATACACTGATTATTACCATTTTATAGTTGATGAAACTGAGACAAAAAGAGTTAGGTAACTTATGCATATCACACATCTAGTAAATATTTGAGGCTGGATTTGAAGTCCTGACTCCACGTCCAGTGCTTTGCCTAATTTACACTTAATTGCCTCCTAAGCAACTATTACTATGTGCTAGAGACTGTAAAAGGTGCTAAACATATAAGTAGAAATGAAATTATTTTCCTCTAAAGATACATATTCTAAGAAATTAGACAAGTGTACCTATGTAAATAGATATATTTGGATATAGATATAGATAAATATGTATGTATATTTGTGCGGGTGTGTATGTAAAAAAAAATTGTCCTGCAAAAGATAGAATCTAAATAAAGTCTTGGAGGAAATCAGAGATTCTAAAAAGGAAAGATGAAGAAGGAAAACATTCCCAGCATGTGCAAAATTTTTGAGATAAGAGATGGAGTATTGTGGATGAATAGCAATGACCAGTATGCCTAGACCAATGAGTAAATCATTTGGAAAGGTAGAAAGAGACAAAGTTGTAAAAAAAAATCTAAATGGAAGACAGATCCTTATGGTAATAGAGAGCCATGAGAATTTATCAAGTTGGGGGGAATGATGTGCTCCAAACAGTTTGGAGTAGGAAGAACCTAGGAAAAGAGGTCAAATAGGCAATGCTTGAAATAGATCAGGTAAGAGGTGATAGAAACCATAGTGGTGGCTGTGTATGTAGAGAGAAGGACTTGCACAAGAAAGACATGGTAGATATAAAAATGGCAAGATTTGGCAAAATGGAATAAGAAATGGAATCATTGAGAGATCATTGAATAAAGCACACAGATAATTTTAAGGGAGGAAAATTCATGGTTAGGGAAGACTTCTTATAGAAGATGGAATCCAAGTTGAGCCTTGAAAAAGCAGGAAATACTTCAACAGATTGAGAAGGGATGGAGGAAATTTGTTTCCAGACACAAAATAAAGAATGAGAAAGGGAGAATTAAGAATTGAGTAAAGAAAGGATAATGACTAGTCCAATTTGCCTGGAATATTCATAAATTGTGGCATTTAACAAGATTCAAGAGATGTAGTGTCTGGGTAATTTTTAATTTTATTAATATTGAGAAATACAATTTATTAAAAAATAATAATTTTAATTTAAAAATTGTCATTCAACAATCTCTCTTAGATCAATGATGATCATAGAAGTGTGCTCATGGCTTTTATGCCCATTGGAAGAGGTTTGTTACCAAGAATGGCAATCAACTCTGATTGGTTAACACTTAACGAGAAAATTAATATTACAATGAAGGGTTGAACTTATTCAAATGAACTTTGATTAGTGTTTGCTACTTAACCTCAGTCTTGGGCAATCTATTCAAAGAATTTGTCCCCAACCAAATCTCCGTAGAACACAATGGGTTCCACACCTGGATGGGGGCTGAACAAGAAAGTTAATCCAATCTCACTATTAGTAAAGTCCTTCAAGAGCCTAAACTTTTAAAATCAGGACTTTAGAAAAAGGGGGCAAGTCTGGCTCTTTCCAAATAATTGATTGTTAATAATCATTTCTCTCAAGATAAAGAAAGTAAATAAAGGAGTAAATCTCAGAAGATAGGCTGGAGCCAGACTTTAAAGTCAGACATAGGATGCTATTCTTTTTCTTTGATATCATAAGCCCTGAGGTTTCCCAAGAGAGGAATGAGGCAACCAGAGAAAGTACATTAGAGGGATGATGCATCTGAGAGAAAATAGATCTAAGGTAGAGAAGATGTTAGTCAACAAGCATTTATTAAATACCTGCAACATCCTAGCCTTGTACTAAGTACTGGAAATAAAAAAGTAAAAAACAGATCCCACTTCCAGGGGACATAATCTATTAGCAGAGATAACATGCAAGTGATTGTACTAACAAGCTACACGTGGGATAAATTGTAGATAATTAACACTAACATTAATGGGGCTCAGAAAAGATTTCTTGTAGAAAGTAGAATATTAACTGGGACCTCAAGTAAGCCATTAAACATTTTTAAGTGTCTTTTGTGGCACCGTGGTAAGAGCTGGATATACATCTACAAGATGTAGTTAAAGTAATTCTTAGAGGCAAATTTCTATTCCTATTAATGAATCAGAAAAGGGGAAAAAATGAATATTAATGCTTTTGCCTTTCTTTGTATCCCTAATACTTAGCATAGTGTTTGCTACAGAGTAGATTCATTATCAATGCTTGTTGACTTGACCAAACCAGCATTCAAACCTGTTGGAAAAAGAGAAAATTAAAAATAGATTGAAAAGAAAAAAAATAACAATTTAATTGAAAGCAAGATCAGGTGCTCTTTATTTTTAATTGATAAAAACATCATCAAACATTCAAACCAAGAAAGGGGAAAATTCAAATCATCAAAATTATGCATTCTAAATGAAAGTTCACAAAAGAAAGTAAATATAATTTATATACAGCTACACTTAGCTTTATTCTCATAAATGAAGCTAGTGATTAGCTATAAATGTTTTTAAGAAACTAATACAAAAACAAATAAGTGAATTGTATATATACACACTAAAAAGAGTTATCCAACAATTGCAGTACAAAAAAAAAAAAAGACGGATGAATTGACTGTTAAATTCTTTCATATTATCAGTAGTAAATAATTTCTATGTTATATAGAATTTTCATAAATGAAAAAGAAGATTAAGTAGTAATCAGCACTTTTTATCAGACAAATATGGCATTGTTTTTAAAAAGCGGCAAAGATGTCTTTAAAAAAAATCATGAACCATTTTCCCAAAGGAATGTTGTTTTTGTCTTTTTCTGATTCCACCAGTGTAGTAAATCCCTGATGCATCAACACCCTCATTCAGGAGCTCCTTAGCCACTTATCTTCAACTTTTAGTCTAAGATGCAAAAATTCTAAGGAAAATGTTTGCTAAGGATACAGCAATATATTTCTTAAAGTGCTCATTATGACTAAGAACACTTTATACTGGGCATGCAAGGATAGTTCACCATCAGAAATAGCTATCAATATAATATGACAGATACATTTTTAACAAATTTAATTTTATGGGGGCAGCTAGATGGAGCAGTGGATAAAGAACCAGCCCTGAAGTCAGGAGGACCTGAGTTCAAATCTGGTCTCAGACACTTAACATTCCCTAGCTGTGTGACCCTGGGCAAGTCACTTAACCCCGATTGCCTCAGCAAAAAAAGCAAAAAAAAAAAAATTTAATTTTAATCCAACATTTAAAATTATATATTATCAAGTCTGAATTTTAGAAAAATAAAATGTAGGATTTGTTCATCAGAAGATATAAAAATAATAGAAATAATAGGATTTTCCCACAATACAAAAAGTATTTACTTTAAATCAAATGATTATGTCTAATGAAATCTTAGAAGCTTTTCTGCTCATGCATATACATATATACATAGCAAGAATATTTTTCCTCTGTTTGGCATCTTATCAGGATGCTTAGAAATTGTAATAAAATAAGAAAAAAAACCTTTCAGTTAGATTATGATTATGTCCAAACATAAAAAGCTCAAAATATAAACTACCTAACTGGATATACTTGTATTTCAATTTTCCAAGTCAGATAATTAAAGAAAACTGTTAAATCTACTTAGGAATATAGAAGAATCACAGAATTTCAGAGGCAGAAGAGACTTCAGAGATCACTTTAACCCGTACTTTAGCAGATGTATCACTAATAGGAGTTCATCCTGATAAGAGTTTGATAACCTGAAAAAAAAAAATTCTAACTCCCAAGGCAAAAACATCTCATTATTGAGTGGCTCCAATTATTAGGAAATGAATATTTCCTTATATCATAGCTAAATCTGTTTATTTACAGCTTCTTGGATCCTAGTACAGGCCTCTGGGGTTGTCAGATGGATGAAATCACATATATTTTGAAATATTAAAGAAGTAATAGCATTCTTCTCTGGCAGTTGTCAGTAATCATAAGTATTGGAGGATGTCTTAGTTTATTGAGAGAAGCCATTAGTGATAATATTGGTGAGCCCCCAAGTTCTTCTCAGTCTTTCCTCTCGAGAAATTACTCAGGAAGTCATTCCAGTAAATGTGTTTCCTATAAATTAGGGATAGGGACTGGGGATGGATTTCATTGGGCTAAGAAATTCTCAGATATGATTTCATTGGACTAAGAAATTCTCAGATGAAGAAATTCCCTCTACCAGATCAGCACCTCCTCTGTAATTTATAGACTTAGAAAGATTATAGCCTCTTTAGACAATCTATAGTTTTGGAGAGACTAGAATACTAAGAGGTTACGCAACTTGTCCAAGGTCACATAGCCAGAATTTGTCAGAAGCAGGGGCTGAAAACAGGTCCTTCTTATTACCTCTCTGTTCTCTATAACTACAATGCCTCTTCTCAATGACAATAATAATAATAATAGTGATGATGTTGATGGTAACAGCAATTTTAAATTTTGTAAAGCACCTTACATAAAATTTCTTACAAAATGATATTTGTGGGCAGCTAGGTGGTGCAGTGGATAGAGCACCAGCCCTGAAGTCAGGAGGACCTGAGTTTAAATCTGGTCTCAGACACTTAACACTTTCTAGCTGTGTGACCCTGGCCAAGTCACTTAACCCCAATTGCCTCAGCAAAAAAAAAAAAAAAAAAAGATATTTGCTATAGTCATTGAACACAAGCCATGTTGGAACTGCATTGACAGGCCCAGAATCTACAAGGTTTTTATACCTGGCATATCTTTCTTGGGACAATTTTTAGGTGAGGTATACAGTTGTCCCAAAGTCAAGTTCAAAATAAAAAGAAATAGTATCCCAGAACTACACTTCCTTTTCAATAATGGTTTGTGGAGGAATAACCAGGAAATAGTCCTTAATGCATTTAATCTATTTATGTTTTATGTCTCCATGATTAAGGACTACACACATAATTTAAATCATTAATGATATGCAGACTATTAGCCACCTAGACCCAACACAGCATCTGTAAACCAAATCTTCCAATTTTTTTTATTTGCCTTCCCTAGGAGAACCTATAAATTATCTTTCATTTAGCCACAATTTCATTTTGTCTTCTGATTTCATTTACGGCAAGAATGTCAAGATGGATGAAGTTCAGTTTCTCCATAGTATGTCCATTTGTTAGTCCCTATGCAAGAAACTCACATTTGGGGTACAAAACTAATGCTTATAAATGATTTTAAAACTTTGTAAATATTAATACTCCACCCCATTTTCAGCCATTTTCCTGTCATTAATAGAGAAACAAAAAGAAGCTGGCTACATAGGACTTAAGTCCATTTTACATGTTTTCCTCCATTGAAAAAGTTGCCATGGCTAAGCCATTTGTCACCAATTGCCATTAGTTATTGTACTGGGGATGAAGTATGACATACTTAGCTAGATTTCAAGCCTCACATGATTGATTGTTGACATTACTCTTGGTGCTTTTCCATCATGGTAGAACTTTCATAGTTTAAGTTGCTCTCAAGAGCTCCAAGCTCTCATGGCATTTTGCAGGTCAAATTAATTTACTTAAAAGTAAATAATTGCATGACAAACAATTGATGTTTAATATTGTTTATAATATTTTTAAATGATTTGTGCCAATTAAATTATTTTTATCATGTCAGTTGGAATTATTTGTGCCATGATCTTTGAAGTTGAACATATTGACTCATAAAGTTAAGCTGCAGGAATTTATAAAATGGTGGAATATACATTTTAGAATTGTATTGATAGGTTTAGAATCTGTAAGTTTTTTTATATTTGTTATATCTTTCCAAGGACTATATCTATATGTATCTATATGATATATACAAATATGTGTATGTTTGTATATATTTATCTATACACCTGTATCTATGAGCAGAAGATATTCATCCACATTCATAAAGAATAATCTTATTTTAAACAAGAGTAACCTGAAAGAGTAATGAACATTTTAAAGCTTAGGAATTAACCTAATATGAATTCCTCTCTTTGGGAGAAAACCAAAGGCTACCAAAAACAACTTTGCTAAAGGAGGAAGTGTCATTGATCAAGGTCAGAAATATACTACATTTTGCTCCTAATGCTGACTGTTTGAAGTTTTAAATTCCTTTGGCAAAATATAACTGGATGATTTAAAAATAAAAGGTGAACATGACTTATAAAATTGTTCAAAGGATTTCATGAACATCAAAGTATTTTTCCTAAATAAAAGTTGATGACTAAAATGAAAATGAATCAGAGATTTAGTTTTATTTCCCATTAAAATGCATAACCTCAAAAATTAAATGGGAAATGCCAATGGAACATATCTAAGAATTCTATACACTTAATTTTGAGGAAAAAAAGATATTTTAGACAGCATTTTGATGTGTGCTAAAGAATTCCATTGATCAGAAAAATATTATGACTTAGGATCCATGTAGAACATAGAATAATAGTAGCAGTTTTACAACTTAAAGATAACCATCCTTTAGCCATGGTAAAATCCAATTTTATAGATGAGGAAACTGAAACCTACAAGAGTCAAATAATTTGCCCAAGGACACATAAGCACTAAGTGTTAGGATTGGATTTCACCCAAGATAGTAGCCATAAAAAAAGAAAAAGAATGAAAAGATAATTAGGTAGCATTATCTCACTAAATCAAAGAGATTTTGGCTCTACAATTGAATATTGGTGTGACACTCTTAACTAAAGATATATTAGAATTTAGTATAAATATATCCATTTTGTATTTTTCCCTTTTTTCCTCTTATTTGATTATTTTTATTAATAGTATTTTATTTTTCTAAATACATGTAAAGATAATTTCCAATATTCACCTTTGTAAAACCTTGTGTTCCATTTTTTTTCCTTCTCTAACCTCTTCTTGTTTTTCCCCAGAACAACAAGCAATCTGATATAGGTTAAACATATACAATTCTTCTAAATATTTTTACATATTTTTCATGTTGCACAAGAAAAATCATATCAAAAGGGAAAAAAGAGGGAAAAAAAGGCAAGCAAGCAACAACTACAACAATAAAAAGGTGAAAATACTATGCTTTGATCCACATTCTGTTTCCATAGTTCTCTCTTTGAATGTGGATAGTACTTTCCATCACAAATTATTGGAACTTCCTTGAATGACCTCATTGTTGAAAAAAGCCAAGTCTGTCACAGTTGATCATCACTTAATCTTCTAGTTGATTTCCATTTTGGATCCATCCATCTAAATTTAGTTACACAGATGTGCCAAATAAGCTTTGCTTTAGGGAAGCCTAAGAGGATAAGCCCAGAAGACAAAATTCTTGTAGCATTTGTAAGGGAAAAAATTATCAACAAGGATGATGCCATTAGGGATGTAAACATAAAATAACAACTGGTCATCCATTGATGTGAAAATAAAACATGAGTATTCTAACAATATTTCAAACAAAAGAAGGTTACTCAAAGTCACTGAATTATATTTGAATTAGATATCCATTTAAGAAAGATAGAATCATGAGATAGGTAAGGTCTCCCAGATAGTCAACAACCTATCCCCAAATATTCAACAACCTATCCGTAAGTAGTTATGCAACCTTAGTTTTAATGTTGTCATCATTCAGGGAATCAACTGTCTTCTGAAGCAGGTCCATCTCTTTTTGAATGTATCTAATTGTCAGAAAAGTGTTCTTTAAAAAAAACCAACATGTTCATTTGTATAAATACATGACTTCAAAAAATCTGTAATTTCATTGATATGAGCTCTCCATACCATAAAACTGATCACAATCATCCATTTTCATATCATTTAGTTCTTATCCATGTACTCCCTTTCTAGTCAGAGGATCTATTCATCATGTTGGAGCTTTCCTTTTTATTCCTTTTATTTTAGGCTGTCTAACTGTTATCCTATATGTTTCCTCAGTTTCTCTCATTTTGTACTCAATCATAGAGTAAAACTACAAAAGACTTTCAAGGTCATTTAGTCATAGAAATCATTTATTTATAACTTGAGAGGATCTTCAAAGCCATTTCTCCTGTCCCTCTAACTTTATAGGTAAGATAATTGAAGTCAAGGGATGTCTAATCGGTAGATGGAAACAAGAGTCTGGAACTCAAGAAAGAGTTATTGCCAAAGGGTATAAGAGTCATTGACATCGTCTAAGCTGAGAAGACATGGAACACATATCTTTGTCATAGCTTTTGTACTACTTTATTTTAATTTGAAATCTGTAATACTGAAATTACTATCCTATGACCCTGGAGCTTTCCTTTTGGAGTTACTAAGGATCCTTTAAAAATATTTTTTCAGAAAACCAGATAAGAAGCTGTAATAATCGACTAAAGTGACATCGAGTGCAATTTTGGAGAGGTTGTTAACCTCACTAACTAGGGCCATGATTAAATAGTTTTATATCTATATTTAAAGCAAACCAATCACTCTATTATCATCTCTGAATGATTGATATGTTTGATAAGAGCTCAGGAGAGATTATATATCAACTTTATGACCCAAATTCCTTTGGAATCATCTCACTGAATAAGTTAGCTTCATTATAATGTGGAATCAACAATAAAGCTGTATTGTAATGTGGGGTTAAGGTTATGCCAGTGGAGCACATGTAGACAGATTCTGCCAAGTCAGAAAGACTCCAGGTATGGGTTCAACAAAGTACTTTGTGTTTTATTCTGAAAACCAGTCTTAAAACGAACAATAAAACTCACTCTTTGAAGGCTGGCAAAATACAAAAATGCAAATCTTCCCTCATCTGGACCTTTCCACCTCAGGAGACAGAAGGTGAAGGAAGGAAAGAAATAAGCCTTTCTTATGCACTTTCTATGTGCCAGGTACTATGCTAAAGGGTGAGAGATCATGTAATTTAAAGTTATTTGTGGCTATTAGTTTAACTGATGATACAATTAAAGTGAGATCTTTGTGTGGTGACCAATGGATTAACACTCTATAGCACATCCCTGTTATCATTCTCATTATAGATGAAGCCAGATGAAAAAGATGGCAGAAATAATTTCCTAAGAACATATATAAGAAACAAGAAGGGACTTTAGGGATCAAACCCCTTCATTTTATAGATCAAATGAGATAACATATGTAAAGAATTTTGCCAACCTGAAAGTGTTACATAAATATCAGCTGTTCCTGTTGCTGTTTACAGATGAGGAAATTTCCCACTTTGTACTCTTGCTCTGAAAACTGAAATCAAATCAATATTACCATTGCTTCTGGAAAGGATGTGTCAGTCAACTATCTGGGGGATCCACTCACCATCCATGTGACTTCTCAAAAGAAAATACTTCCCTCAATGGAATGTAAGCTTTGTGAAAGCTGAAATTGTCACTTGTGTCTTTGTATTCCCAGTTCCTTAGCAATAAGGCATAGCATAATGCCTTAATAAATATCCTTTGAAAATGCTTTTAAATCATTCAATTGATGCTAAAAGGGAGAAAAGTAAAAACCAATTTGGAGAACAGAACTCAGTCATAAGCCTAAATATGAATACTTTCATCAATAAAAGAGTAATTATATTATTAATAACAACTGGTTGAGGGTTTCTGAAGCAATTTACCTTCAACAAATATGGTGAGCAACAACTAACACTGGAAAAATTGTTTTCCTGGGACATTGATACATTGTTGGTGGAACTGTGAATGGATCCAACCATTCTGGAGAGCAATTTGGAACTATGCTCAAAAAGTTATTAAACTGTGCATACCCTTTGACACAGCAGTGTTTCTATTGGGCTTATATCCCAAAGAAATCATAAAGGAGGGAAAGGGCCCCCACATGTGCAAGAATGTTTGTGGCAGCTCTTTTTGTAGTGGCAAGAAACTGGAAACTGAATGGATGCCCATCAATTGGAGAGTGGCTGAACAAATTATGGTATATGAATGTTATGGAATATTGTTGTTCTGTAAGATACGACTAGCAGGATGATTTCAGAGAGGCCTGGAGAGACTTGCACATGAACTGATGATGAGTGAAATGAGCAGAACCAGGAGATCATTATACACGGCAACAAGAAGACTATGTGATGATCAATTCTGATGGACATGGCTCTCTTCAACAATGAAATGCTTCAAACCAGTTCCTATTGTTCAGTGATGAAGAAAGCCATATACATCCAAAGAGAGGCCTATGGAAACTGAGTGTGGACCACAACATAGCATTTTAAGGTTTTCTGTGAATGTTTGTTTGCATTTTGTTTTCCTTCTTAGGTTGCTGGGTTTTTTTTTCTAGATGCGATTTTTCTTGTGCAGCAAGAGAACTGTATATGTGTGTGTGTGTGTATACAAATATTGGATTTATCATATATTTTAACAGATTTAACATGCATTAGACTACTTGCCATCTAAGGGAAAGGGTGGGGAAAATTTTGGAACAGAAAATTTGCAAAAGTCAATGTAGAAAAATTACTCATGTTCTGTAAATAAAAAGCTTTTATAAATAAACAAAAAAGAAAAACTGTTTTCAATTTTACCTTAACTAGCTATATTCTTAAGCAATATTGAGGCAGCCAGGTGGTGCAGTGGATAGAGCACCAGCCCTGAAATCAGGAGGACCTGAGTACATTTTTGGTCTCAGAAACTTAACACTCCCTAGCTGTATGACCTTGGGCAAATCACTTAACCCCAATTGCCTCAGCAAAAAAAAAAAGAAAAAGAAAAAGAAAGAAAAAAAATGTTCAAGAATGAACTATCCATGTGTGGGCGAATCATTCATTGGTTAGATCCAAAGCCAAAAGTAAATATCAACAATTATTTTAAAAGGATAAAATTGAGAAGATGATGAGTTTGATGATATAACTGTATCCCAATCTGTAGCATGAGATATTAATTGGAAAGTACTTAGCACAGTGCCTGGCACATAGTAAGCACTATATAAATATTAACTATCATTATTGCCATCATAATCATCACCATTTTATGACATGGTGCAATGCTACATTATAAACTTCATGAAAGCACAAATCATAACCTCTTTATCTTTGTGCCTTATATTTATTTGAGTGTTCTGTACATATTAGATACTATAAATCATACTTGAATAATTTTTTTAATCTTTAAAGAAGTTATGTCACATTTGCCTAGTTTAAGGTACAGATCTAACAAACTTTTATTAAATCAAACCTTAACATCTAGAGCTTTTCACAATCTAACATCAGCCTATCTTTTTAATTTATTCACCCCTACTCTTTCATTCCATCTATACTCCAGTCTAACTGGCCTTACTATTCTTGAAATTGCCTCCTTCTTCATACCTGTGTACAGACCTGAAATATATTCTTTTTTTACCCCTGCCTCTTAAAATCCCCATTTTTCCTTCAAGGCTCAGCTCATCTAGTACCTTTTAAGGAGAAGCCTTCTTGATTATTTATACTTTTCATCCCCCAATCAAATCTATCTATATCTCTTTACCTCTTGTATCTCCAGTAGAATATAAACTCTTTGAGGAAAATAATCACTTTTTGCCTGAATATCCCTAGCATACAATTGGAGCTTAATAAATGCTTACTAACGGCTGATTTCAGAGAGGCCTGGAAAGATCTACATAAACTGATGCTGAAGAAAGTGAGCAGAACCAATAGAACGTTGTTCACAGTAACATCAAAATTATTTTGATCAACTGTGATGGACTTAGTTCTTCTCAACAATGTGGGGATTCAAGGTAATTTCAATAGACTTGCATTGGAAAATGCCAAGCGCATCCAGAAAAAGAATTATGGAGACTGAATATGGGTTGAAGCACAGTATTTTCACATCTGCCTATTCCACTTAAGCAAGAAAATCAGTGTAAAGTTTAGTTCTGGTTCTTAAAATAACAGAAAAATACCTTTCCTCTACCTTTAATAGAGGCAGCCTGGTGATACAATGGTTTTGGAGTCAGAAGATCTGAGTTTTCAAATTTGGTCTCAAACAATTCCTAACTGACTGGTGAAATGATTTCACCTCTGCCTCATTTTCCTCACCTATAAAATGGGGATAAGAAGACTGCCTCTCCCCAAGGGATGCTATGAGGAGCATATGAAATAATAATTGAAACAGTGCCTGGAGCATAGTAGGTATTATATAAATGTTAGTTACTTTAAATTGCAAAAGATAGCAAACAAACAACACTAACAAAGGTGAAAATACTATGCTTTGATCCACATTCAGTCTCCATAGTTCTCTCTCTGGGTGTGGATGAGACTTTCCATCACAAGTCTATTGGAACTGCCTTGAATCAACTCATTGTTGAAAAGAACCATGTCCATCACAATTAATCATTACACAATCTTATTGTTGCTGTGTACAATGTTTTCTTGGTTCTATTCACTTTACTAAGCATCAGTTCATGTAAGTCTTTTCAGACTTTTCTGAAATTCATCTGCTTATCATTTCTTATAGAACAATAATATTCCATTACATTCATATATGGTGAACACCTTGTAACTCTATCTAATGTGGTAGAACACCTAACTCTCCTCCCTAAGTTCTCCTCCTGCTGGAGACTAGACTGGATGAGGCAAGACTAACCAGGTTGTAGCTTTGTCTTGAACAAGGGCAGGGATCATCAAAGGAAGACTTAAGAGTATATTCTTATTTACTTACTCTTCTATAATCTGTCCATTGAATCTTCTTCAGTTAGCAACACCATGGCACAATGAAAAGAACATTCATTTCCTTGGGGTTCAGAGAATCTGACTTCGTATCTCATTTCTATGTAATTATTTGCCTCTATGATCTTGGGCATCTTGCTTTATTTTCATCAAGAGTAGGACTACTAACTTCTGAGATTATTTTCATATGTATGATCCTATAGGTATATGGATGTGTGTATATAGACCTTTAACATATGTGTTGTCCAGCCATTTCAAGTCATGTCTAATTCTTTGTGATGTCACTTTGTTGCTGTTGTTGTTTTTGTTGTTTTGAGAGGGAGTGGAGTCATTTGCCATTTCCTTTTCCAGCTCATTTTACAGATGAGGAATTTGGGGCAAACAGGATTAAGTGATGTAGCCAGGGTCACCCAGCTAGTAAGTGTCTGAGTCTGGATTTGAAGATGAGTCTTCCTGCTGTATTCTATCCACTGTGCTACCTAGCTGCCCTAACATTTAGATATGTACCTGTGTATATAACTGTATTCAAGAAATATTTATTGAGAATCTATTTCTATGAAAAATGCAATGAACAATAAAGAAATAAGTAACACATAGTCCTTGTTGCCAAGGAAAATATACTTTAGAGGAAAAAAAAATTTTTGAGCTACATTATAGGGTTATATTTAAACATATCCATATGCACACATAATTCTATTCTCCCCTTCACTCTTGTCCCTTAACCTGTCCCTTATTCCCCCAAACAAACACATACATACAGTAGTAGTGATAGTTCAATGTATATTTGTACTTCTTTATTCATTTAGTATAAATCTTTATTCTACATAAATGAGTTATTAAAATGTCTATTCCATCATAACCCATTATGACAAACTTTAAGGGAATGGTTGATTAAACTGAACTTGCTTTGTTTATTAGCACTTGAAAAGAATTATCCTCCATGGTAGATTTCAAAATGTAGTCCAGAGAATCCTGGGAGTCTTTGGAAATATGTTTAAAATGATTGTAAATATATAACTTATATCAGATTGCTTGCTATCTTGAAGAGGGGAGAAGAAAAGGAGGAAGGGGAAAATATTGCAACTCAAAATCTTACAAAAATGAATGTTGAAAATTGCATTTACATGTAATTAGAAAAAAATAAAATATTATTAAATAAGAATCCTGGGAGTCTCTGAAATCCTTTCAGAGAGCCTTCAAATTCAAAATTAATTTTTATTTATAATATGGTAAATATCTATAAATATGACCTACATAAAGATGCTTTGGACAGATCCTCAATAATTTTTAATAGTACAAAGATACTGAGAACAAGTTTGAGAATTACTACTCCAGAGTACAGCTATATTTGTTATAAAGAAATACTTTTGGGGCAGCTAGGTGGCGCAGTGGATAGAGCCCCAGCCCTGAAGTCAGAAGGATCTGAGTTCAAATGTGATCTTAGACACTTAACATTCCCTAGCTGTGTGACCCCAGGCAAGTCACTTAACCTCAATTGCCTCAGCAAAAAAAGAAAAAAAAGAAATACTTTTCCTGTACAATTATTTTTTATATGTCTTAAAACTTTTTTCAATAGCTTTTTATTTTTCCAAATACATGTAATAAAGATAGCTTTCAACATTCATTTTTTGTAAAATTTTGTGTTCCATTTTTTTCTCCCTCCCTTCCTTATCTCCCTTTCTTCCCAAGACAGCAAGCAATCTGATATAGGTTAAATATGTGTAATTCTTTTAAATACATTTCCATTTGTCATGTTGTGCAAGAAAAAAGAGATTGAAATGGAAAAAGTCACAAGAAAGAAAAAAAACCAAGCAAACAAACAATAATAGGTAAAAAATACTATGCTTTGATCCACATTCACTCTCCATAATTCTTTCTCTGGATGTGAATGGCATTTTCCATGCAATATCTATGGATCATTTCTTGCTTAATAAAATTTATACTAAGATTAGATTGAGAGGGTTAGGATTATGGAATATTTGGTTGAAAAATAAATTTCTAAGAAGTGAATCTCATTTTCTTGCTTTCTTCTAACTCATATATTCTTTTTTTATTGTTGTTTGTCTTTTTGCTGAGTCACTTGGGGTTAAGTGACTAACCCAAGGTCACACAGCTAGGACATGTTAAGTGTCAGATTGGATTTGAACTCAGCTTCTCCTGATTTCAGGATTACTACTTTATATGTTGCACCGTCTAACTGCCCCTAGCCCGTATATTCATGAAAAAAATTAAATTGACTCTCCATGTACTAACCAATGCAGCAAAATTTCAAAATCTCACATTGAGAAACCCTAATATTTCCACATTTACACAGCAATTTTAGACTTATGAATTATTTCATAACAACTCAGGATATAGACTGCATTATTTTGCAAAAGGGAAAACTGATTCACAAAAAAAAGTTTAGTGATGTATTTAGTATCACATTTTGTCACAGCTAATATTTGAACCCTAATTCTCAATTCTTAAATTCTAAAAATCTTTCAGCAATGCCACATTGAATACAGTCTTAAAATTTCTCCAAATTGAAGTAATGAACATGAAAAAAATAATAGCCCAAATTTTAGTTGTGCCAACTCTGTTGTGGAGGAGGCACAAATTTTAGTAATTTTTCTGCTGGTTTAAGATTCCTGTATTTATTGTTATTATTGTTGTTAATAATAATAACAATAATATTGATTTTTCTCATCCCTTGAATTTGTTGACTCTTTTTCAGATTTGTTTTTCATTTGGTAACAATTCTACATTTCATGTAGCATATTTGCTAAGAGGAATTGAAAGAACATAAAATTGAATTCTGAAATTAGTCAATCTTTTTCTAGAGATGGAAACCCATTCAGATGAAATTGTTTGAAAATAATGTGAAAAATCGGTAGATTGTTCCCATGTTGACCGTTCTGTTCTTAACCCATTGGCTTGTTTACTCAAGTGATGGCCTACGACTCCTTTGCGGTCTGTCAACACATTTAAATAGTGATTGTTGAGTCTGGCAAACTCATCCCTGAAGTTAAGTTATGTAAACTCACAGAAAAAGGGAATCAGAACATGTTCCTGGCAACACTAGGAAGGACAGACGGGTAGCACAGAAGCTCCCAAATTGTAGTAAGTTTCAGGGCTACTGTTCCAAAGATTGAATATGTGACTCAGGTAAGAGAATATCTTATGTTCAAAATGCTGTTTAAGTAAATTTGTCTTAACAGGAAAAGTCATTATATAACATAACAAAATATGACTTTGAGAATGATATCTTTTGGCAAAGTGGGAGGTTTGAACCTGATGTCATTAGAGTAGATCCTCAATATTTTTTTTTCTTTTTGTCCTGAACCCCTTTGGCAGATTGATAAAGCCTATGGATCCTTTCTCAAAATAATCTTGCTAAGTGCAAAAAATAAGATATGTAAGATTGCAAAGGAAACCATCATATTAAAATATGATTATTATAATATTCATAAAACAAGTTTCCAGATCCCAAATTAAGAGCCTCTGGTATTTTTGGTGTGAATTCATCCTTCCACCTATGCAAATTAATATCTTAATGTTAATGTATTTTCTTAGAAAGTTAACTAGATCAGTTAGAAGTTAAATAGATATCCTTTGGTAACAACCAATATATGTCAGAGGGAATAATTAAGTGTAAGACCTTCTGATTATAAGGCTATTTCTCTATCCTCTACATCAGGTTATCTATCTTGGATATCATGACTTATGAATCATGAATATTTTTAACTATTTTAAATAATGCATCATGGGAAAATACTTATTTGATATTCCTCCTTGACAAAGTTCTGTCTCACAAAAGGCAGAAAAATGTACCATTTCTATACAATCTTGAGCAATAGTAAATCTGCTTATCTGTCCAATTTGTGGGTTTCAGTTAGAGTATACGTTACCATCAGGTAATCCAAAAAACATTGTGTCAAAAACAAAACAAGAGGTGTGAGGGCACAAGAATCAGAGAAATGTCCCGTGCAATGAAGGAAAACAGGAAAGATGAACATGAATGGTCTGAAGCAAAAGTAAAGCATGTCTATTCAGAAAGCAGGTTTTACAAGCTGTTACTTATTGGTTTTTTAGGGACTTACCACAGACAGGGTTTGTTATTACAGATACTGTTACTTCCCAGGAGGAAGGAAGATTATCCAAAAGAAATCCAATTTTAAAATAATATATGATCCAGCAAAATGTAGTACCAGACTGCAAACCCCAAGAGATTTGGCATATTTACTTAGGAATAACTGACTTTGACCACAACCTAAAACATCCATCTTAAAGCTATTTACAGAAAAAAGTACATTGAGTAATGCTCACCATTGACTTCCCAGCACCTCCTCATTATTGCTCCTTGTCTTTCTAAAGTTTCCTTTTGACACATTTCCCAGTTGGCTCCCTAAGTTCTTGTTGGTCTGTGGAATGTGTGTAAAAAAGCATGCCCTATTTATTCATTGTGAAACTGACCATTAGTGAGTGATTCGTACATACCTGCTGGCCAGCCAGCATGAAGAAATCCTCTTATGATCCTATCCACAGCCCAAGGAGTGGCTTCTCAGAGTACCATTTCTTGGGCAGCCAAGCAGTTAGGGCATTAATTAATTTAATGAAAATGAAAATGAAAATCATAGGGCAGTCATATATGTACTCAATGCTTAGAGCAACAGTGGATTATCTTCTAGCCAGAAGCTCTCTTGAAGGTCCAGAAATATTGCCCCACATTTTTAGACTTAAGAATTATTGAAACTGCCTCTGTGATCTCCAGTAAACTTGTATTTTTTTCTCTTCAGACCTCAAAAAAAGTAAATTTAAAGTTGGAAGAGTTCTTACAGGTCATCTAATCACAGTGCCTGGCACAGAGTAAGTGCTTAAAGACTGCTTATCCAATGATTTATCCTGCTTCTCCCTTACCCCATTTATTTTATGGATTAGGAAATTGACTTCCCTAGAGTAATAGTGTATACACACATATATGTAAATATATACACTTTAATTTTGATTTTCCCTTGAGCCTTGTGGTTTTTATTGTGTGATTTTGTATAGTGCAGTGATTTTTAGGGATACATATTGCTATTTGCAATAATATATATATTCCTAAAAATTACCATGCTATGCAAAATTGAATAATATAAAAAACCCACAGAATTATGGGGAAAATGAGGCTAGGGGCCCAGCACTTAAAAACATTGTCAGTGACATATTTTTAAAAAGATAGGAACATTAAAAAATGGTTGTCCAGTTTTATTTTTGTTAATTGGTTAAGAAATATACAAATTCTATGGTACATAGTGGTAGCATCTGCAAGCAGTTTGGCAGCTTCCCTGTTCCCAAAGGGTCCATTCTGACAAGGTCAAAAGTTATAGAAATATGGCTGCCTCAGTGGGCTACAACTCTGGGACCAGTTTGCACATGTTAAATGGTTAAGAAGTACATAAATACAGCCATTTTTATTGAACTAAAGAATATGGGACAATGAGTAGACTGAGGAAGGCTCTAAAATCTAATTTGAGAATTTTATATTTGATCACAAAGTCAATAGGGAACCATTGAAATTTATTGATCAGGGAGACCTAACATAGATTCTCCTTTAGGAAAATCTCTTTGGCAGCTAGCTAGAGATAGATCACAGAGGAAATACTTGACAAATGGATATCATTGGGAAACTGTGGAATAGTCCAGGAGAGAATTAAGGAGAGTTTGAACTATAATGACAGTTGTTAATATAGAGAAAATGGGTATATAATGGAGAAAAAATGAAAAGATTTAACAGCTAAGTGAAGATGATTGATTGGTCAAAGATGACCCTAAGGTATAAAACCTTATGATGAGAGTGACTGTAAATTCCTGGGCAAAAGGTTACTCGGGCTACCTGTGACTATTTCTTCCTTCAAGACAACTTCTGCCATTCAAAACTCCTGGAACTTATTCGTTTCTTTCATGTAACCAGACTTGACTAATTAAGATAAGATCTTGTACATGTTAAGCAATAATGTTCTCTTGACTTTTCATTTTAGCAGGATTCGTGCTGATGCCAGCTCTCTGTTTTAGCCTTGTGCCCTATGCTGTGATATTATTCTCATTCATCCATATGTAGTTTTGAATAATTGATCTTGAATTCAGCTTTTAATATCTTCAACATAAATTATGTCAGGTTCTCCACATAGCTAGAATGCTTACACCATCTGGTTCCTAATTAATGAAAAGAAATAGCATTTTACTTGTTTTACTGTAGTACTGTTCTTTTTTATGTTTTATTTATTTTATTTTTTAATTCATGTAATAAGACAAACATTTCTATTTAATTTAATTTAATAATATAAAAATATTGCCCATGAAACTAAAAATGTATTATGTACAAATATAATATATAATAAAATATTAAACATGTAATAAAATTATCATCTAGATTTCTTTTTTTATTTTCCCCTATTCCCACCCAAAACAAACTCCATTTAACACAAATATGTATACATATATATGTATATATGTAAAGTCATGCTATATATACTTCTCTTTATCATGCGGATATCATCTTCCTTTATATATCCTTTATGTTTGAGTATATTTTTTATTATTATTAATCAGAAACCAAGAAAGGAGAGGGTGATTATGATATCATTATCCTTATCATTATCAGAAAATTATAGTTCTCATCTTGTTGGATAAAATTCAAGTAGAATTAGTCGTAGGTCAAGTTATTCTCCTTCTATTAATCTTTTATTTTAAAATATTCTGTGAACTATTGCCCAGGGGTTAAAATAATTGCTTTTTTGAGGTAAAATTAAAGTAATGGGATGCAGCCTTATCATTAGGATATAGTATCTCTCTGAAAGCACTTTATTATAGTTCAAGTAACAAACAGGTTGGCAAGAATGGCATTATCATAATCTGTTTTCACACAACCTTGATCTTTTCTCCTAGGACTTTGTATTTTGAATTCTTTTATTCTATGTGGATTGGAAATTATAAGTATTTGACATGGCTATTTCTGGTTAAAATGCTTTTATGGATCACTGTTATTTCTGGGTGCTTGTTGGTCATAGCACTATGATAATATTCGGATATAGCTAATTAGTTGGATTTTCTAGAATGCTTTCAGATCCATTTTTTGAAATAGGAGAATTTGTTGTACCTCAATTCATAAAAAGAAAGTCATTTTCTGATGCATAGTTGTAAACATATGATGTATTGGTAGGTAGGTGATATCATTTATTGTTGTTGTGGGTTTATTTATTTGAAAATTGATCTTTATTTAGCACTTTAAGATTTATAAAGCACTTTACAAATATTACAGGTACTGAGATGGCACAGCGGATAGAATGTCAACTCTAGAGTTTGGGAGGTCTGAGTTCAAATCTGATCTCAAACACTTACTATGTTCCCCGGAAAAGTCCTACAACCCAGTTTGCCTCAGTTTCCTCTTTTGTAAAATGAGTTGGCAAAGGAAATGGCAAACCAATTCAGTATCTTTGTCAAGAAAACCCTAAAAGAGAACACAAAAAGTTAGACATGATTGAAATGACTACAACAATAACAAAATTACATACATGATCTCATTGGATCCTTATAAACAGCACAGTGATGTCCTACAAGTATCATTAGACCCCTTTTACAAATGAAGAAATTTAAGTCAAGAAGGTTTACGTGATTTGATCAAAATCACAAAACTAGATACCCTTGTTTTTTGTAAGATGGATGATGAACCTAAATTTATTTGCTTCTATATATTTTAGAGATGAGGTAAGGAATGCCTAGATTGCAAAATTCAAGTCAAAGCCTTCATTAGGGTCTTAGTCCTTGGTATGTCAAGGAACTTATCATTGTATTTCTATATTATTATCATAGCATCTATACAACTTATCATTGTATTTCTAGCAATGTCACCAAAACAATTGACCGAAGCTATAAAATCAGTGCAATCAACTCAAACCAATGGTCCATCATTTGGTCTTCCAAGTAACCAATCAATTTTGTTGTCACTTTTTGGTGTTGTCAACTGACTATAAAGTCAAAGTGTCTGATACCACAAAGAACTGCTCTGGAGTCAGAGGACTTGGTTTCAAATCTCACCTCTGACTTGTACAATTAAATCTCTTCATCTCCATTGGTGTCAGTTACCTCATCTATCAAATAAAGGGGTTGAACTAGAGAGCCTCTGGGGTACTTTCCAGCTCTAGATATGTGTTCTTTTTGATAATTTTTGTAAGAGCTAAAAAGAAAACATTTTATAAAACTGTATTATCTACTTCCCTACCCCCCAGCAAGAAAGTGGAAGTAGAAACACTGGGATGTTACCAAAACATCAAGCAAACTCACAGACTGCTTTGAAGATCCTTTTCAGCAGAAGAATTTGGAACCTCTGATAAATAGTACAACTTGTGTAATCTTAGCCTGGCATTTGCTATTTATTCAGAAGGCTTCCAGCAGACTCATGTTTTAATTCACCCACTACCAATTGTCATTACAGACTGTTTATCTAACCTACGCACGCTCTCCATAAGTGACTGGGTCTTTTATTTTATTTTTTTTTCCCCTTGCATGAACATTTATAAAGTAAGCCACTTAACTATTCTGGCTAAGTAAAGTAAAGAGATATTTTCAAACTTCCTTAGATACCTATTCTATTTACCTTTGTCAACCAAGAAAGCCCTAGAGTGTTGGTGAGAAAAAAAGAGTGTTAGTGGCCTGTTTGCTCTGGTCTGAGGCACTAGTCATTCCTTAGCAAGAAGAACAAGTTTGTCAAGATTTTATACTCTGATGGATATAATAATTTTTTACTTGGTGAAGGAATGTTTAGTTTGTTAGAAAAATAGAAGGCAAATAACTATGAATCAATGTAGTTTATAATATGATGAATCTCATTGAAGACCAAAGATTCTGCTCAAAGGACCATGGGACTTGCCCATTTGACATTACAGTTAGAACTTTCCATATGGATTTCCCTCCCATTAGAATGAGAGCTCCTTGAGAATTATGATTTATCCTACTTTGGGATTTGTATCCCAAATATTTAGCACATAGGAAGCCTTTAATAAATTCTTCAGTCATTTATTCATTCATTCTTATCCTCTCTATATAAAGATTCTTAAAGTATATGGTACATTCTGGATCCTCTAGGTGATTTCCCACATAAAGCAGATGCTCATCTACCTAACATCACTAGGTTCATTTCTTTGTGTGGGTCAGGCATTTTTTCATTATCTGATAGGTGTGGGTTTGCAAAGCTAAGACATATCAGCTTGTTGATTTTTCTTGTATACCTGCAAATTGGGCAAACTATCAACATGTGGAGAGGTGATGCTTGTCTGGCCAAAACAAGTAGTTGAAGTGGTAATAGTAATAATGAGATTAAAAATAACATTTAGATAGCCCTTTTTTATATTTAAACTATTAAACTTATATTGTATTTAAATTATATTTAAATTTGTGTGTGATTCACATATACATATATGTGTGAATGCATATATAAACATGATTTACATACATGCATATATTTTACTGTAAATATATGTGGGTTTACATGTATGCAGCCTATATAATTTACACATATATGTAAGTGTGTGCATGTTAGATGTATATATGTGTATATTATATATGTATATATATATATATGATACAGAAACCTGTTTAGAGATGGCAAGAATTTATAATATTTCTCATGTAGATTAAGTAAGAATCTAAGAGGTTAAGCTACCTGCCCACAATGACATGATCAGTAAATGTTATAGGTTGATGAAAATTCAAGTGTTCTTCCTTTTAGTTGGTGCTGCTTCTGCTACAGATAGGATAATAGGATCTGTGATTTTTTGAGATGAAAAAATTACAAAGGAGATAACTCCCTCTAGCATTCTAGGTTGGCATCTTCTCTGCAACTTGTAGACACAGAATAATGCCTACAATGTAGAGAGGGTAAGTTATTTGACCCAAAGTACACAAGTCATATGTATCATGGCAGGACCTGAATCCAGTTCTTCCTGGTTATAAAGATGGCTGCTATCCAGCACACTGCACTGCCTCTCACAGATTTAAGAATATTCCTTAAATGAAGGTTCTATATGTAACATGGTAAGGATTCTTAACTTGTGGTCCATAAACATGTGATAAATCAATCTATAGATCAATCAATTGATGGAATAAAAAGAAATACATGTATGTATGTATGAAAATGTAGAAATACATGTATGTATACATATGTGTGTATATACAGACATATACATAGATATAAAGAACTGAAATACAGTTTAATATACACACAAAAAAGATATATATGTGTGTGTATACACATATCAGTATGTAAATATATATATACATATATGCATGTATATACACCTAAATATGTACATAACTCTATATGTGTAGATATGTAGGTACACACATATATGAAACTGCACTTCAATATAACTGGTTCCCATTGTAATAGTCTGTATTTTATTTTATACATTTATTTTAAAAACATTATTCTTAGAAGGTGTTCACATGTTTCACTATACTGCTGTGGTATATGATATGTAAGAAAAAGATTAAGAATAACTGAAATGTGTTTATTGTATATTGTATCGAGAATAGATATATTCTATCACTACTAGGGATAGAATAAGAGGAAAAAGGATTGAGTTCAGTATCATTATGGTTTAATGTCATAAGTAAAATAAATTATGTTATGAATACTTATATTTCAATTTTCTGAATCAGATAATTAGAACCATAGAATCCTCGAATCTCACAGGTAGTACTGACCTCAGAGGTAATCTAATTTAGCCCATGCCTTGTGAGAATCCTCTGGTGAGAATTCTCTCTACAATGTCCCCAATAAGTTCTTGTACAGCTTAAAAACCTTAAAGATCTCCATAAATAAGAAGCTCACCATCTCCCCAAAGCACCTATTATAAAGCTCCAATTGTCAAGAAATATTTTTTCATATTGTGCTTAAATATTTTTATTTGCAGTTTTTACCCATGGTGCCTAGTTCAGCCATATTTCTCAAGCTTTTCCAACATGGCAATTCTCATAATTGAACACAGCTATCCTGTCCCCAGTGTTCTCTTCTTTAAGTTAAACACTCGCAGTTCTGTTAGTCAACTGGCCATGATGTGGTTTGCCGTCCTCTAAGCCTTTTGGATAATCTCCTCTGAACACAGACTAATTTGTCAGTGTCTTTTCTAACATAGGGTGTCCAGAATGGAAAACAATACTTAAGGTATAATTTTGGTCACGGCTGAGTTCAACATGGTTCTTTTGCCTCCTTGTTATAGAATACAGACTGTAATAATAGAAGCAGATGGTGTAGAACAAGGAAAGTGACAAGTTTTCCATGGAATTCCTATTCTGAAGCTTAATAATAACCTTGATGTGATCCATAAAATTTAATAACTTTATTTCATTATAGCCAGTTTCCTTGGTAATCCTATGGACTTTATTTTTATGTACCGCCTCTCTACCAGTTACCTCATCTCCCTCTCTATATCCTATTGTCTCTTTTTGGTTCTTCTAAAATTTTGCTCCTCCTATTAGAATTTAAGCTCCTTGAGAGTAGGAAACATCTTAGGTGTTTTTTGTTTGTTTGTTTGTTTGATGTGTCTTTTAAAAAAGTGTATCTCCATAGCTTAGTACAGCCTGGCATAAAGTGTTACTTAATATATGCTGTATGTATGTTACGTCTGTCTGTCTGCCTATATTTGTCTAAATGTTTCTATGTGTCTATATATACGCATAAGTATATGTGTATGCATACACATATGCACATACATACATATATATTTAAAACATTATTCTTAAAAGGAATCCATAGATTTCATTAGGCTACCTAAGAAATTCAAGCCATTAAAAAAAAAAAAAATTATGAATCCCTCACTGAGGCTTGGAGGCTCTCTCAGATGGATAAAATAAATAGATCTTCCAAAAAACTTAATTCAAGAGGTTAAAAGGAGAAATGTAGATTCCCATCTATCAAAATGGGTTAACTTTTTTTTAAAGAACTATTTTATTGATGTTGTTTTTATTGATAAACTTTGATTTAACATAGCTGACAAACGTATGCTCACAAAACACAAAATATCCTCCCTGCAAATTTGTAAGCAAAACAATTCGAGTGATTATAACAAATAATAGTTATTTGCATTTGGCATTGACTGTTAAAAGAGTTTTAACATAAAGAAGATAGTGCCAATGTCATCTATTCCATTTAACTTGAATCTTGTTACCATTTAATCTTGCAATTTGTGTGTGTGTGTGTGTGTGTGTGTGTGTGTGTGTGTGTCTTGGGTGTTGCCATTTTTTTCTTTCATTTTCTTGGATTTTCTCCAAATGTTGAATTCTTTAATACTCATTTGTCTTTATGTTGTAATAATATACCATTAAATTGATATATGAGAATGTATTTAATCATTACACACACAATGTCTCTGCTTCCTCTTCTCTTACTGACTTCTAAAAAGTAGGTACCTTGAGTTTGTTTTTGCTTCTTTGGTCCAGACCTGTGATTTGTAGGACTTTCCGAATGTGGCTATTCTTTGCACTTTTGCACTTGGGGAGCATCCTGAGGGACTAAGAGGTTCTATGACTAGCTTGTGGTCACACATTTAGCATGTGTCAGAATACAGACTTAAATCTAGGTCTTACTGATTCCAAAGATGGTCCTATATCTCATATAGTGAGCTCTTTCAATTAACTTATCATATAATCAAAGTTAATATTTACATAGATCTTATTATGTGCCAGGCACTATATTGAGATCTTTACAATTATTTCATTTGATCTTCATAACAATCATGGAAGTAGGTACTATTATCATTTCCTTTTTATTAATGAGGAAACTGAAGCAAGTAGACATTAAGTGACTTGTCCAGATTCATGGAGCTAGCAAGTATCTGAGGCTCAGTTTGAATGCATGTCTTCCTGACCTCAGGTCTCTATTCTGCTACCTAGCTGTCTCATATTATATCTATCTAAATAGAGATGGAAAATATTAAATAGCCCTTTTATTCAATTATATTTTCCTGTCAATTAATCTATTAAATCTGAAAAATAACAATGAGTAATCTGAAATGATTAATATTAATACAATCTACAAAATAATAATACTGTTGAGAACAAGATTTAAAGAAATACAAACATGTCACACTGATATACATAGGTTGCCAAAAGACTTTTTAGTGCAATCTTGGCTTTTTCTTCCAGGTGTAGTTATTAGCTACCCTTTGATATATTCTGAATTTTTCCTCAGATTGACATTAACTGGGGCATATGCATTCACAGCTTTGTTCTTTGAGATATTTTGCCATCAAATTGTCCTTCCTGAAAGCTTTTCTTTGGCCTTTCAATGTCTCACTCTGTTAGCAACTTCAACTTTTGTTTAGAACTTTTTGTGTGAGGGGGAAAAATCACAAACACACACACAAACACTTTTCCATTTCACAAACATAATTATCTTCCCCAGATCCAGAAGAGGTATTATAACCATATTATCCACACACATCTTTAGGAGAATCACCATTTTAAAAATGAGATTTTCAATCATCTAGCTTTTCTCTGACCATAATTTCTTGCTCTAGACATCATATAGTAAGATTTTAAAAAAAAACAAAAAACTTTCTAATGAAGCAATATGATTCAGGAGATTATAATAAAATCACTTCTATATTGGAAGAAAAGTATGCCAAAAGAAATAGAATGCAAAAACAAATTCATTTTAAGCCAAGAAATAGGGAAAGGGAGAAGGAAGGAAGGAAGGAAGGAAGGAAGGAAGGAAGGAAGGAAGGAAGGAAGGAAGGAAGGAAGGAAGGAAGGAAGAAAAAGAGGGAAAAATTAAGGGAAGAAAAGAAGGAGCAAGTGAGGAAAGGAGAGAAGGAAGTAGAAGGGGGGTTAGAGGAAAGAAAAGGTCATTATACTAATTGTACAATCAATGGAACCAATGCTCATGGCCAGTAGTGGGTCATAGGTATATAACATAGAACTCTCACTGGCTTATTCAAAATTGGGTTGGAAAGAGGGTTTTTGGGAGACAGACTTCTAACCAAGTTATAATAGTGTCCCAGGAGGGCTTTTTTGAAATTTGTTAAGAGGTACAATTATGTTGTGGTTTTTGATGTGAACAAACAGCCACAGACTGAGGTCTAAATCAGCCCAAATACTGTGACCTGGTTCAAATTCTAGTTCACACTGCTGGTGCCCTGAATCCCACACAGTGTGCTCTCCAGATAACATTATTTTACCAACAGAGAAGATAAACATATTTTTGCTCAAGTGTCTACCATGATCAAGGCAAAGCTTTTGGAGGAAACTTAGCTAGTCCACAGAGCATTGTGAAACTGATGAGAGATTCAGATTACCCACTACTTTGCCTTTGAGCCAGAATAAATGCAGTATTTAGAAGTCCTTTCCTGTAGCTACCTAAGGGAAAAGGGGAATTTTCACTGGGATAAAAATGATAAGCTTGGGAAAGAGATATGGCCATTGATAAGAGGAAATATTAATCTCTATTTGTTGAGTATTTACTCAAGGTAAGTGAGTTACCATGCTATTTACCTAAGACAAATTTTCCTAGGCACTGCTTGGAATGTCCACATGATTTTAATTGAAGATTCATTGTTTAAATCTTTTGGCTAAACCCATTAGCAGACATTTTCTATAATAGCTAGTCCAAGGTTAGTGAGTTTCAAAGGAAGAATTCTCCAAAAAAAAAAACAAAAACCCAAAAAACTGTGGTCTTTAAAGATGGCTTCATGTGATAATCTCTTTCTCCTGGAAATGTGCTCTTGATTCCTGTAATTTTTGGCTAAGAACTACATAGTCAACTGGTTGATTAAGAACCAAAGTTCTACTTTAAACTGTTGAACTATGGAAGGTCTGGTTCATTTCAAATCAAGTCAACAAATACTTGTAATACTACTCATAAATGGAAAGCACTGGGTTAGACACTATGGAAGATAAAAAGTTTATATAATACAAAGTTCCTGCCCTCTTAAAGTTTATAGTTTACTAGGGAGAAGCAAAATAGAAATTGCTTTAATACAAAATAATATTTGTTTGGAGAGATACAAAGCTCTTTTTGTGATAACAAAGAACTGGAAGCTAAGTATATGTACACTAAATATATATTCACATCCCAGTGGTGGTACCTGTATGAAAATACAGAAGAGCATTTATTATATGCCAGGCAGTGTGCTAAGGGTTAAGGATACAAATATAAAAGCAAAAACAGTTTCTGCCCTCAAGAAACTTCCATTCTAATAAGAGGAGACAACACACATAGAGTAGCACTTTGTTCCTAGAAGTTATAGGAATGTAATATATTAATATATTATTACATCATAAGGGAATAGAAATTGGATTTTGACTTCATTAGTATAATAATCTGAAGAAATAGTCTCTATCAGAGCAGATACTCTGCCTTACACAGTCTTAGAAAGTTGTCTGGGGAAGTCAGAAAGTCAAGTATTTAAGTGTTTACTAAATGCCAAACACAAAATAGATCATGTCCCCTAGGACCTTACATTCTAATAGGAAAGTTAACATGTGATATATGCAGGGGTTGGTGGGATGGAGTAAGGAGGAGATGGTGATGAGACTTCAAGAATTGAAATGTTCTGGGGTTCCCAACAAAATAAGCACAATAATATTCCATCACAATCAACATATTTCAACTTCTTCAGTCATTCTCCAATCGGTTGTCCTTTATTTCCAATCCTTTAGTACCACAAAAATTTGATATGGATATTTTTGTACATGAGGTCTTTTTTTCATGTTTCTTTGATCTCTTTGGTATTCAGATCTAGTAGTGGTATTGCTGGGTCAAAGACTAAGCACAATTTTATGGCCCTTTGGGCATAGTTTTAAATTGATACTCAGAATAGTTGGTCCAATTCATTAATTTTTCCCTGATCCCCTCTAGCATTTGTTATTTCTGATAGGTCAGAGGTAGTTTCAGAGTTGTTTTAATTTGTATTTCATTAATCAGTAGTAAATTATAGCACTTTTTTCAAATGACTATAGATAGCTTTGATTTTTTTCTTCAGAAAAGACTATTTAGCAACTGAGGAATATTTCTCATTTTTATAAATTTCATTCCATTCTATACTCAGTATCTATTGGAGAAATGAGACCTTTTTCAGAGAAACTTGTGGATTTTTTTAAATATTGCTTCATTGTTTATAGTACTTTTTAGCATAATGCATTTTCCATAATTATCTTTTAATTATTTTTAAAATTTATTTAATATATGATAATTTATTTTAATTATTTCTTTTAATAATTTTATTTTTGCTTTATCTGAGATCATGATTGCTATCCCAGCCTTTTTAACTTAAGCTGAAACATTAATTCCTGCTCCAGTCTTTATCTGTGTCTTTCTTTTTCAAGTGTGTTTCTTAATTGAATAAGCTATTAATCAACTCCCTAAGAAAAAAATCTCCAGGACCGGATGGATTTATATGTGAATTCTATCAAACATTTAAAAAACAATTAATTCCAATATTATGCAAAAAAACCCTTATACTAGTGGGGGATCTCAGCCTTGCTTTTTCAGAACTAGATAAATCAAACCACAAAATAAATAAGAAAGAAGTTAAGAAGGCAAATAGAATTTTAGAAAAGTTAGGTATGATAGATCTTTGGAGAAAATTGAATGGAGACAGAAAGAAGTATACTTTTTTTCTCGGTGGTTCATTAAGCCTACACAAAAATTGAAATAGTCCCATTTTAGAAAAAGAAATTAAACAACTGTGTCTCTTTTAAGCAACATATTATTGGATTCTGGCTTCTAATCCATTCTGCTATCTGCTTCCATTTTATGGATGAGCTTATTCCATTCACATTCACAGTTATGATTACTAATTGTATATTTCCTTGCATCTCATTTTCTTTTGTTTTTCTCCTTTTTCTCCTGTTTTTGTTTCAAAGTCCATTTTATTTCTTATTACTGACATCCCTAGTATATTCTTTCTTTCATCACCTTCCCTTTTTGCCTAACCCATTCCCCTCCTATCTTTGTAATCAATAAATTATATTTCTACACACACACACATACACACACACACACACACACACACACACACACATATTCTTCCCTCTTTGAATCAATTCTAGTGAAAGTAAGGTTCAAGTATTAGCTGTCCATTGTAAAAAAAAAAAAAAAACTCTTCCTTGCATGGCTCTTTTAAGTAAGAAAATTATTTTCTATTCTACAGCTCCTTTCCCCTCCTCCCCATGCATCCCTCTTTCTCATCCCTTAAAATTTTTTTTGGAGATTAATCCATCATAATCAACTCACAATCATGTTCTCTGCCTATATAAACTCCTTTTACCTTTCTTAATAATGACAAAGTTTTTAGGCGTGATTTATATCATTTTCCCATATAGGAATGCAAATAGATTAACTTAATTGAATCCTTTATGATTGGTCTTTCATGTTTACTTTTTTTTTTTTTTTTTTGCTTCCTTTGACTTTTGTGTTTGAATGTCACATTTTCTATTTAGCTCTGGTCTTCTATTTCATTAAATATACAATTTTACCCTGAAGAATTGTACTCAGTTTTGTTGAATAGGTTATTATTGATTTTAATCTTAGCTCCTTTACCTTCTGGGATATTAAATTTCAAGTCCTCTACTTTTTAATCATGAAAACTGCTAAAGCTTGTGAAACGCTGATTGTGACTTTATGATATTTGAATTGTTACTTTCTGGCTGCTTGCAAAATCTCATCTTTGATCTGGAAGCTCTGGAGCTTGTCTATGATATTCCTGGAAGTTTTCATTTTGGTATTTCTTTCAACAAGTGATCTATGAGTTCTTTCAATTTCTATTTTATCCTCTGAATTCTAAGATATCAGGACTTTTTTATTCTTTTAATTTTTTTTTGAGATATCTTGCCTAAGATTTTTCTTTGCATATGGTTTTCAAGTAGTCCAATAATTCTTAAATTATCTCTCCTTGATTTATTTTTCAGGTCTTTTTTTTCTGATGAAATATTTCACATTTTTTTCTATTTTTTCCCCATTCTTTTGACTTTGATTGCTTCTTCATGTCTCATAGAAACATTAGTTTCCACTTGTCCAATTTTCATTTTTAAGGAATTTTCTTTAGTGAGATTTACATTTTTTACTATTTGGCCAATTCTGTTTTCTAAGGTATTGTTTCCGTTAGTATTTTTTGTGTCTCTTTTACCAAGTTATTAATTCTCTTTTCATAATTTTCTTGCATCACTTTCATTTTTTCCCCTCAATTTTTCCTCTACCATTCATCTTTTTTCTTTAGCTCTTCCATAAATTCTTGTTGAGTTTGGGACCAATTAGCATTTTTTTTCTGAGCCTTTTTTTGTAGTGCTTTTCTTATTGTTATCTTTTTCTGAGTTTATGTGCTGTTCTTCCCTGGAACTGTAATAGGTTTTATGGCCAAATTCTTCTATTTTTTGTCAATTGCTCATTTTTAGCCCATTTTTAAACTTTATTTTATGCCTGTTTACTGAGGGTATGGAGGCATCATTCCAAATTCCAAAAAAAAAATATACATATACATATATGCTGCTGTTTTCTTTTCTTTTCTTCTTCCTTTTAAAAATTTTTTAAACAATACCTTTTATTTTCAACATATATGCAAAGATAGTTTTCATCACTTATCCTTGAAAAACCTTGGGTTTCAATTTTTTCTCCCTCTTTTCCCCCAGACAGAAAATAATCCAATAAATGTTAAACATGTGCAATTCTTTTTTTTTTTTTTTTTTTTTTTTGCTTTTTGCTGAGGCAATTGAGGTTAAGTGACTTGCCCAGGGTCACACAGCTAGGGAATGTTAAGTGTCTGAGACCAGATTTGAACTCAGGTCCTCCTGACTTCAGGGCTGGTGCTCTATCCACTGTGCCACCTAGCTGCCCCTGTGCAATTCTTCTATACATATTTCCATATTTATCATGCTGCACAAGAAAAATCTGATCAAAAAGGAAAAGAAAATGAGAAAGAAATAAAATATGCTGCTGTTTTCAGAGAAAATTCTGGGGATCTGAAACTTTTGGTGCTTCCAAGGTAGTGTGATTCTCAGAGAGATATGGTTACTGCTCTCCTGGTCTGCATTCTGGTCTTTATATGGAAAGGTTCCCTGGTCTCCTGCAAACATAAGTATTAGCACTCTATTTTAGAACTATGATCAGGGACCCTGCTTCCTTGTGATTGATCCCAAGTGCTTCCATTAGCCCTAGAATTCTGGTCCAGAACTAGATATATGCAATAGAGTTTCCAGGCAGCACTAATTAAACCCAGTGTCAGCAAAGTACTTGGTAATCCCTTTCTGAACAGTTGGATGACCTCCTTACAATCTCTGGGCCAAGAGTTCCTGAAGCTGCTGCTGCTTTTAAACAACTGTTGTCACTGCTGTGTATTTGGATTACGCAAAGGCCTCTATTCTAATGTCACTAATTTTCTTGGTCTGGAAAAATGTCTCACTTTAACCTTTAGTTAGCTCTGCTGCACCAACATTTAATTTGAGGCATTATTTCCAAGGTTTTTGGAAAGGAATGTTGAGAGTTCAACTGGGTGGTTGTCCTTAATCTTAGTTAATCCTCTCACTGTTATTTTTAGTGTAACATTGCTCCTCTTTGATCCTGGGATTCTGAATTTCCAGGATCCCTTATTTAAATAATTTATTAAGGATTTCTTTTAAAAAAAAAATGATACTCTATTTAAAGGGGCATCAAAGGGGTGGGATGAGAGGCACAGATAATACATGGAGAGTTATAATTTCATATATCCTCTAAGAAAACAAACTTTGTTAAAGATTTGTTAAATAGATTCTAAATTTAAACTAAGTCAGTCTACAAATCAAACTACTTAAAGGACACACCATGAACTAATTTATAAGGGGAGATTTATACGTTACCAAGGAAACCAAGACATCTCAGCAAACATAAATACCATGAAACAAAAACATTTTTCCTTGAACTTTTTGGAATAGGTCTCATGCTCAAGGTAGCTCTGAAGGGAGCAGCTCTTGGTAGATCTGATTGTTTGATTTCAAGTCACCTACAGAGGTTTCTAAGTAATTCTGCTAAAATCTCCCAGTAATAATTTTCAATATAATTTAGTATAAGCTCTTAAATTTGCTTTTCTAATAAATAGTTCACGTGATGAAAACCAGCTCAAGCCCTATGGTTCTGATCCTATTATTAAAAGGATGTAAGAATAACATCAAATTAGGAACTCATAATTCACCTGAAACTTCAGAAAATTTAACTTTTCACATACCACTAGCTGTTTCTAATTTTACTAAACCCTCTAACTGATATGGACATTATCATAAACAGGCTAACAGGAAAAAAAAAATAGAAATCCATGAGGATCTGTTTTGGTCCTTCTCACTCTTAAAGTTATTACACAGAAACTTTAAACAAATTCATTTTCTTTATAATTATCAATGCAATTTTATATATAAAATTCTTAATCCAGTTTTGAGAACTTATTATTAAAACATAATCATAACATATATCTATCCCATTAGAAACATTTAGAATCCAATCACATATATACATACATACATATATAGTGTATGTATATATATGTGTGTGTGTGTGTGTGTGTGTGTATAACATATGACTTTTAACTTTATATTATGCCTGTTTACTTGAGGGTGGGCAGACACGATCCCATATTTCAGAATTTTTTATGTTTCTGTTTTCAAAGCAAGTTTTAGTTCAAAGCAAATATATTTCTAAATATACATATACACATGGATATATATGTACATATACACACATATATACAACCTACTTCTTAGAAAAAACAGTCTTATCCTCTTGCTTTCTCAAAATTTACCACTCCATTTAGTTGGGAAAGTTTTACATTTTTGTCTTTTTCTCTCACTTTGAGGATATTATCTATGTATTATACTGAAAGAACAAGATAATTCAAGCACCTAATTTTATAAATGAATATATAGCAATTATCAAGTTGATGACAAGCCCAAGAATCCATTTCTTAGCTGCTTAGAATATGGAATTGACTACAAATTCAGAGTGAAAACTGTATAATCTTTTCCACATGCATCCTGTTATAGTAATTCAGAGATATTCTATCTATAGCTATCATAGTATCAATTATTATTAAAGTAACTCAAAGATGTTGATTAATCAATTAATAGATTTTGTATTGCAACAACAAAATTTCAACTGCACCCGCTTGATTACAGCTATTTTTTGTGAAAGGAAAAGGAGGGACATTGTTATGATGATTTCAAGAGTGTCTCTTCAAGGATACAGAATGACTTAATTGAGCCACAACAAGAGGAAGTTTTAGTTTGTTTTGATTCTAGGTACTAAAGTTGTCCCCTCGACTTTTCCCAGGGACAAACTTTAACCTATAGCAGTTTTCAGACTATACTCCCTTTGAGCAGCACATGGCATTCTCCTTGAATGGTAGACTTTTGGCTTAATAACACTTTAGACATACAGAGATTTTTTACCACAAATAACAAAATCTCACTAGGTTGTAATTAATATTATTTTTTGCATGTTGCAACAAGTTAACAATGAACACATATAAGGATGTCTTATTTACTCTTTGTTTATAATTTTAAAATAATTACATTCTGGAGTTTCCCTCATTCAGTGAATATATAATAGCTGACTCCCAACTCTAGAAAAAGGTTTAATATTATAAGCCTCCAATCTGTGTTGCCTATTCATCCCTAAGGCAAATTTGAAAACTTTGAATCTAAGTTCTATTGTTACTAAGGTGGTTCAAAGATATAACTTCAATGCCCTCATTTATTAATAGGAACAAGGTCAGAGTTTTCATGAGTGATGGTCAAATAAACTATTGGATAAAGTTCACCCTTTCCTACAAGCAAACCAGTAAGTTCCTTTCTTTGGGTGTGGTCCTAACTTTTTATACTTCAATAATTTAGAATTTTATCACATGTTGTCAGCAAGACCAATAAGATCTTATGACCTCACCCAAGTAGAAAGTCCCAAGGGACCTCAAAGATAAGGATAACTTGAAGATGACTTTGCTACTTTTCTCTCAACATTGTTGTTATTATTATTATTATCCATTTAAAAGGAAATACCCCATCAAATATTTAAGTTTTTAAACATTTTAACACATTCTTTAAAATAGTTTAAGTCATAATCTAACAGCATACAAGTTAAACAAGACATTACTTTTCTAATAGCATTTTTGATACAATGGTTTAACAAATTTCACAATAGAAGGAAAGATTAGAAACATAATAATAACATACAGAATATCAGGCTTTTAAAATACTAAACAAAAATTATTACCAATTAGATGACAATTTACTCAAATGCATTTTGAAATGATCCTACATAGAAAATAATTATTTTTATCATTTGGAGTCTTTTATACTGATTGCTTTCAACACAAATTAAAGTGTTTAACTTTACTAACATTTATATAGTGCTTGTCATATGTCAGGCATTTTACAAACATGTTATCCTTACAACAACTCTGAGATATGGGTGTTATATTTTATTTATCCCCTTTTTAGGAAACTGCGATAAGCAAAAGTAAAAGGCACATAATGAGAAAATTGAACTCATTGGAGAAAGCCCAGAGGTTGGGAAAGAATAACATTCAATTCATCCTTCTCTCTTCCCTAGTTGACAGACTTTCTCTTTTCTTTTCTTTATATATTCCTCCATGAACTTTGATTAAAACCCTTTCAAACCAGACCTTTATTGTTTTCTTTTTCACATTCAAATCAAATACTTCTCTTACTCTCTTCTACTTGCCTAATTCCTCTAGTTTTTATTTCCCAATCATATCCCAAGCTATCTATAAAACTTATCTTTACTGTACTGAATTTTTTCTTTATAGCTAGTACTTTTTTTTTTTTTTTAACAAACAAAAACCAGTTAATTGCAATATTTCCTTTGGGCTTTTTTTTTTTTTTAATTTATGAATGTGTAGTCTATTTCTGTTCCTTCCTTTACAGAAGAAAATACAAGGGCAACACAAATCATTTTTCCAAATTAATTTTTTCCTTAAAATCATTTCTACAGAGTAGTTCCTCAAAGCTCACTAAGATATTTCAGCATTTCTAAAAACATTTAAATTACAATTTGGAAGTTTACAATAAAGAAATGGCATTTCAGTCACAAATTTAGTCTCTATTTAGATTATAATACCATAAATAATCATCTTCTGCTTCTTGACTTAGGAAGTCCCAAAGGAATGAAGGAGGTTTCCTCTTTTAGGTGGTGATTTCTGCAAAGAATGCATTCCTTAAGAAATCCCATGTTCTCTAACTTATAGCCTTAGTTGACAAGAGCACAGGGAAGTTAAAGAACCTGCCCAATGTTACAAACAGTATGTGTCAGAGACAGTGTGTTGTAGGCTAAAAAGACTGAATTTATTCCATAGGAATAGGTAGCTATTTGAAGTTCTAGAAGAAGAGAGTAGCATAATTAGAGAGTAAATTAGCTTGCCAAAGATATTTCATATCCTAGAAGAAAGTGAGATGAAAGACAAGGAGACCAATTAGGAAGACATGATTGCAATAGTCCAAGACAGAGGTAATGAGGATCTAAACTATGAAGGTAGCAATGAGAATTGAATGAAGAAAAAGGTGTGAGAGAATTAATTGAACTCAGCAATTGAATAACTCATGGTAAAGGAAAAATTCAGTGCAGCAATTAGATTCTCACAAAGGATACTCAAGCTGCAAAAATGTAGTTGAAACAGAAATTAAATAAATGCCAGATAATTTGGGTTTGAATTCCAACTCTAATATTTACCATCTATTACTCAGACTTCAGTTTTCTAATATGTTCAGGAAGGAAGTTGATAATTTCCCGTGTGTCTTTCAACATAAAATTGTATAATAGTATGAATCTACCTGAAAAAATTCTATTTAGCAGTAGCCCACTTTCTTTCTTCTCAATCATCCAAATGAAACTAGTGTATGTTCACCTTCCCAGGAAATTCTTTGTCTTAATTGCTACCTAGCCTTAATCACTTAATGGGTGCTGTCTCAGTCATACTGAGACCTCTTGAAGACCTTAGCTTAATAAGGCCATGGTCTCTCATTTCGTCCAGAGCCATTTCCAGTCATCTTGATTGATATCTGGCCACTGGACTCAGATGACTCTGGAGGGGAAAGTGAGGCAGAGATCTTGCACAACCCTCTCACACTTAAATCCCATCACCTCCCTGAAGTCTTGATCCTCTTCTTATCCATACATATTGCTGCACATGAATTTGCATTTTTATAAATATTTCATTTGATTTTCAAAACTTCCTTTTGCAATAGGTTCTGTGGGGGATGGATGTTTTCCACAGTTATAACAATTAAATTGGAGAAATGAAATTTAAATTAGAAAACTGAAACCCACAAGGACAAAGAATAATCAAAGACAGAGGTTATTTCCCCTTCTAGAATGTAAGCTCCTTGGGGGCAGGAACTGACTTTTGTAATCAAGGGTAGTGGCCTGAGATTTAATGGGAGGTTTTTTTTTTTTTTTTTTTTTTTTTATTCTTTGCCCTTAGTTTTTCACTGTTGAAGCCTCCTTGGTGCATTCACATTCTTTTACCACACTTGTGACTCAGGACTGGAGAAGGGCAGGACTACAAGTTTCCTTCTTTGTTGAGCATCCTTCTTTTTTTTTAAGTCTTTTTTTTTTTTTTTTTTTTTGCTGGGGAAGAGCCAGGGGTGGGTGGGGACTCTATTTTAGGCTCTATATGAAATTGCTGAGAATTATTCACCTTTACATTCCCTGGTTGTCAACAAAACTTTTGGTGGACACTGGATGTGTCCTTTCTCAAGAGAAAGCAATAAATTCCTTTTTGCCTCTTCTAAAACAAGTCTCTAATTGATTAATTGGATGAGGGGTGGGGAAAGTGACCCTTCCTACACAATGCTACTATTATCCCTATTTTACAGATGAGTAAATTTAGGCTGAAAAATTAAATGACTCTGCCAGTATCACACAGCTAGTAAGTTGCATTGTAGCTGCTCCAGTCATAGCTTCTGAAGATCCAGAAAAAGAAAGGTTTTTTCACCAAGATTTTGAACTCTGTCAAATTCTTCAACATCAGAAACAGATAATAGTTGTATCAATGGGAATGGAGATTAGCATCTTCTTTGCCAGTGCACCCCAAGGACTATGGGACTTTTCCATTTTAATCTAGAACTGAAGTATATCTTATCATTGTTTCCTCAATTAAAATGCCAACTCCTTGAGAGCAGGGATTGTCTTGTTTTTTCTGTTTGTATTCCCAGTCCTTAGTATAAGTGCTGTCCATATAGGAAAAATAATGCAATTCATTCATTTAGTCACTTAGTCAAAGGCACAGTTCAAACACTGGTCTTTCTGATTCCAAATCCAGTACTTCAATCATTGAGTCACTAGCCAATGAAATGACCTTTGGCTAGCCTCCCTACATCTGTTTTTTGTTTTTGTTTTGTTTTTTTTGGCAATTCTGATACAAAGAGATTAAGTTAGATGCTCTCTAATGTCCTTAAGATAGATACATTATATGACTTGAGAATGATAGGTATTTGCATGGTGGGTAAAACAGATAGAGAACCAAACTTGGAGTCAGGATAACCTGAATTTAAGTACTTCACATCCTACTTTTGATTGGACTAATTGAGTGACCCTGAAAATGTCACTTAACTCATAGTTTCAGGCAACAGGCTAAAACAATCAATTATAATGAGGTAGTGGCTCAATCCTATAATACCTATTAATAGAGGAGACTGAGTGTAGCATATCGTTGAAACATTGGAGTTCTGAGCTGCAGTCAGGCTTAAACTGACTTAGCATCCACATTAAATCTTACAAGAATATGATGAATTTCTTGAAATGGAGGGCCACCAGACTAACTAACCAGACAATGTCTAACATAGAGTCAGGTCAAAGTTTTTATCCTATGAGTGTGCATGTCCATCCTGAATTAGGGATATATTATTTTATTTAATTTTTTTTAAATGTTGGTCTCTATTAAGAAAGGGAGTTTTCCCATTCTGGAGTGCCATATAATGATGGCATTTCTGGTTTGGACTCCTCTCTCCTTATTTAAAAAAAAAAAAAAAGAGCAGGGAGGGGAATGTTCAATTTAATTTCATCTATGAGCATATGAGCAAAAAAAAGCTCTTGGCCATATTTGGTCTATTACAAGATGTTGAATGAACAAATGAAGCATCTGTGGAAACCCTAGGAGAAGGAACATCTTCCAAATTAATGTCTGGGCAAAAATAAACAATCAAGGAACAGATCTGTTCATTCCACTGCTAAAAATAGTTATACATAAAAATAGAGTTGAGTGTTTTACAAAGTACCTTGGCAACGAGAAGGACTGTTGCAGTGAGGTGTAAGTCCTTAGGATTCAAAGAGATGGGCAAACAAGCTAAATGGCTGAGTTATAAACACAGGCTGTCCAAGAAAGAGGCACTGATAATAATGAAATGCACAGTGGGAACCTCGACACACTGCTCCATAAATCTAAATCGCTAACGTCAGCAGGACGTGGAACTTCAGAAGAAACAAAAATACCTTGGATCCGTTGGGGGAAAAGGTCAGTGAGGAAATTCAAATAAACTCCAGAGTTCAGGACTATTCCTTGTACACAAGAGACACGTTGCACTTTGAAGGTGCTCAAATAAAGATGAAATACTAGATGCTAAAGCTTTTTCTTCTGCCTTTTTTAAGGCTCTGTATTTCCTGGAATGGTTGGCAATGTTAATCCCTTTAAACTTCAACTTGGCATTAACACTTTGAAAATTTTACCTAGGATAGAAGGAGATCATTTTTCAAAGGCGTGAAATAGAAGCGTAATCCTAATGCATGTTGGTTGACTTTTTACTTGTTTTTCTCATATGGAATCAGGACATATTTTGCAGCTAATTTAAAAAAATGTATTGGGAGCTGGTGTGCTGTAATAGGGAGTACATTGGATGTGTGGTTACAGGATTTAGGTTTGAGTCTTAGGTCCTTTAAACAATCTGTATCACCTTGGACAAGTCATTTGATCGTGGTATAGTGACAAAGTGATGAAATTGAAGTAAAAAATTCCTGGGTTCAAATCTTTCCTCAGTCCCTTATTAGCTGAATGAGTTTGGAGTTATTTCACTTCTGAATGCCTGTTTCCTCAACTTTAAAATGGAAATAACAATAGTACCTTCCTCACACAATTATTGAGAGGAATAACTCAATTCAATAAACATTTGTTAAGCACCTACTGTGTGGCAGTGCTAAATATACAAATAACAATAAGAAAGACAGTCTCTGCCCTCATAAATCTTACAATTTAATTCATGGGGAGAAGATAACATACAAAAGGAAGCTAAAAAGCAAAGGCAGGGAGGAGAGAGAAAGATTGCAATATCAGTGCTAAGTGCTTCATAAGCAAAAAAGGCCAATTTGTATGAACTGCATAGTGAAGAGGAGTAATATAATTATTGTTGTTTCATTTCAGTCCTGTCCAACTCTTTGTGATCCTAGGTGGAGTTTTCCTGGCAAACATAATGGAGTGGTTTGCCATTTCCTTCTCCAGTTCATTTTACAGATGAGGAAACTGAGGCAAATAGGATTAAGTGACTTGTTCAGAATCACCCAACTAGTAAGTACCTAAAGCCATATTGAATTCAGGAAGAGGAGTCTTCCTAACTCCAGGCTGGGCATTCTAAACATTGAATAAATTAGCTGTCCCAATAATATAATATATAAAAATCTTGTGCATTTATATATGTCTCAAAATTTAGCCATAGTGTACTAAGAAGGAAATAATATTTAGTATATATGGATAAGATTCTCTCTGTATCTAAGTAGATAACATGGTATAATGGATATATCACTTGCCTTGGAATAAAAAAAAAAATTCTAGGCTCAACTCCTTTTGATAATTATTAGCTCTGGCTCAAGGCAAGTCACTTAACCTCTCTCAGACTCAGTTTCCTCTTCTGAAAAGTGAGAATAATACCAGTATTATCTTACAAGGTTGTTGTGGGGTATTGATAAGTACATTTGAAAGCTGTTAACTTTCAACACTGCCTGATACATAGTAGACAATGAATTTATTATTGATGGTTGATTAATTGATTCACTGGTCTGCTGCTGTTGCACAGAATAAGTCTGTCCCTCTTCCCCAGTTTAGTCCCTTAAATATTTGAAGACACTTAAACAGGTGAAACACATTCCCCATTTCTTTAACCATTCTTAATATGATGTTTTTAAAATCCCCCACCACTGCTTTAAACAGTGTTTCAAGTTTTATTAGGCAGCCTTGTAGATAGGATGCTACTATGTAGACAGGAGTTTGCTCCTTGTAGAAAGGAGACAATGATTGGCTAGAATGTTACTTTCAAGTCAGCCCAAATAACTATAAAATGAACAATGTGTAACTAACTCTTGCTCCCTTTCTTGATCTCACCTTCTCAGAGCTAAATCACTGATATTTGTTTAAACTTGCTCTTTTCCCCATTATGCTCTTAAAAGATATCGTTGCTTCTAGTCATTTAGCAGGTGGAATAGGAAAGAAGTAGATTTAATTAGATGGAAATTCCCAGGAATCTGCTGGTTCCCATTCAAACTGGCTGAGATAGGTGGTAGGAAATACCTGCAAATAGCTTAACCCTAGCCCAATGGTTAGATATGGCAAGAAGTCAATTTACCATAGTTTTCCATGAAAGCTACTAAGAATTACCCCAGAAATGAGTCTTGACCCCAGCTCTTCTTAATTTGGAAGTCAGCTCTCTATCCATTATACTACAATACCTTCTTTTACCTACAATACATGATCCTAATTGGCTTGATCGACAATTTAAGACTTTAAAAGTTATTGAACTTTCTTTACTTTTTAATATATGTAGACATTACAAAAATTATTTTAGTTCTGTTCTAGTTCCCACGAATTTAATTTGAATCTATAGATTAAAAATATGAAAGAGTGAATGTGGCTCGTTGTTCATCCTTTGTTCTCAAAGAGGACATTGACATGAGGGAGGTGATAGTTCAGTCTGACTTTGAAGTCAGGAAGAACTGAGTTCAGATATATCCCCTGACACACTCTAGTTATATGATCCTGGGCAAGTCACTCTAGGCAACTCTAGGATTGTAAATTACACATAAGTTACTATTCTGCATCCATGGAAAAAGTATCCACACTAGGAATGCCCATACTAATGAAATTACAGGTTTGGACCAACTGAGAAGGAAAAAAAGGAAGGAAGAAAAGAAGGAGGAAGGAAGGAAGAAAAGAAGGAAGAAAGGAAAGAAGGAAGGAAGGAAGGAAGGAAGGAAGGAAGGAAGGAAGGAAGGAAGGAAAGAAGGAAGGAAGGAAGGAAGGAAAGAAAGTGTAAAAAAGGAAAGAAATTAACTCAGCTTTGAAGCTTACTAAATGTATTATAAGGTAGGTACTATTTTGAACAATGCAAAAAAAGATGATTGATATAAATCATTATATAATTATGTCAAAGTGTTCCTTTGTTTAAAAATGACATAACATCATTTTAAAATTAAAATTAAGTTCAAATTGGAGACACTTGAAAATGTAACTGAGTGGGCTATACTTTTCTTTCTTTTGAAAGCAAGGCCATAAATTGAGTTCTGGTTAATGAATTATACATGAAATAAGGCACATTTCAGTTTAAGTAGTTTTTTAGTACTATGATTCCACTTCTACATTGAACACCTTTCCTAGTATGGATAATATATTCTGTAAATGAATTCTGAAACATCTTCCTGTTCATCCTGAATATAAATGAAAGATCATTTTTTTTCCAGAGACATCATAAGAATAGGTGAATCTATACCAAATTTGGTTAACATTTCAAATTCACCTTTCAACTCACCAAATTTTCCCTCATCCTTTGTTCTTTCTCTTTGATATTGCTTGCCCCCCCCCCTTTTTTTTTTTAAATCTCTTCTCTCTTCTTTTGGGATTGGTTATTGTATCTACTGTTAAAGAAACCATCATTGGCTTTGACTTAGAATTTATCACGTCACCAAAATCCATTGAAACCAGATACCAAAAAGAGTTCATGTCTCAGGAAACCAGTGTTTAACCAAATGATGAACTCTTGATTGTGTGTCATTCACTAGTGATGGTGAAAAATAAGTGTCTAGTCATTATGCCTTTGAGACACTTTAGTAAGGTAAGCGATGGTTTGAACTCATCTCCAATTTATTCTTGTTCAAGATAAGTAAGGAAGTGATAATAGAACACTTCTTTGTTCTAAGTCCAATCAACTGGGTCAGGATGAACTATATTCTAGAGTATTCTTTCAATAATCTTGACATCTTCTAGAACAGGGCTTCTTTAACGTTTTCTACTCATGACTCCTTTGCACCTAAGAAATTTTTACATGACCCCAGGCATATGGGAATATAAAAATAGGTATACAAATCAAACATTTACTAATAAAATAATCATAAATTCATAACCTCCACATTCAGTTATGAAATCCCAAATGTAGTCAAGAACTACAATTTAAGAAGCTAATACTTATCTTGAGTTTCAACTGCCTATTAATATTTTTGTCCTTTCCAATCTGTGGTTTGTATTTCCTGTTAGAGAAAATAAACTAAAAGCCAAATAGTGCTACTTTCTCTGAGTTATTATCATTTCTTCCACCTTGAGAACTTATCACTTCTTTGATTTTCTCTTTTCTCCTAATTTTCTTCTTTTTAAAAACCTTTTGTTTTAAAATTACATTGAGCAATCATTGCCAATCACAACTTATTCTGATCTTTAGCACTTCAGAAACTATTTTCATGGAATTATGCTACACTTTGTATTCATCTCATGTTATTTGCCCTTTTTCTAGCTTCTATTGATTTCTAAAATTGAAATTGTTTAGTAAATTCCTTAAGAATTCACATCAGTCTCCCTCATCCTTTTCTTTCTTTTAAAAAATTGTTTTCATTTGCATCTCCATAATTTCATCCTTGAGAATTTGCTGGTGATTGTGGGTTGATTTCCTTCATAGAATTTTAGACACTTGGTAGCCTGTCTCTCCTTTCTCTCAAATTTATGAGATATATTTTTCCTACATCTAGGGTGCATGCAAATCTCTATCCAAGCTTTTCCCCTCTTTTCTCTATCATACATTCTAGGAGTGGTCATGGTTTTATTTCTTACTCCAAAATATCTTTCATATATATTTCTACTCCCATAGCACCACAAATCAGGTCCTCAATGTTATTGCAATAGCCTTCTCAACCTGGCCTCTTTCCATTACAATCCATGGTGTCATGGCACCATGGTGATTCCCTTATATATGCTTTACGTTACCTTCTTATTCAGCAAATTCCAATGGGTTCCTATTACTTTGGGGATTAATTACAAATGCCTTTGGCATTTAAAACTCTATACAATTTGGCCTTTCTTCTCTTCCCTGTCTTCTCACACATTACTCATTTCTCTGTTTTCTATGGGCAATCCCTACTGGTCTACTTATCACTTCACAAACACTCCCTTTACTATCTCAGTGCCTTTTTCGCTGGCTATCTTTTATGCCTAGAATGGTCTTCCTCCTTATCATTGGCTATTAGAGCCCTGGCTTCCTTCATAAGTTTATTGTTGCTCAGTTTTGCCCAACTCTTTGTGGCCCCATTTGGGGTTTTCTTGACAGAGATACTAGAGTGCTTTTTCATTTCCTTCTCCAATTTATTTTTACAGTTGGAGAAACCAAGGCAAACACAGTTAAGCCACTTACCCAACTAGTGAGTATCTAAGGCCAGATTCAAAATCAGGAAGATGAGTTCTCTTGACTCCAGGCTCAGCACCATATCTACTGAGCCACCTAGCTGCTCCTTCATAAGATTCAATTCAAATATTTCTGTAAAAGATCTTTTCTGGATCTCTCTTTGCTTCCCATTCCTGCTAGATGTTAGTGCCTTTTATTCTACCCATTTATGTCTATATTATTTCCCTATATTTACTTTCTTTTTTCCTCTAATACCTACAACCATGTATCTAGGTAGCCCAGTGCAAAGAATTATGGGCCTAAAGTCAAGAAGACCTGAGTTCAAATTCAGAATCAGATATACTTAGTAACTGTGTAAGCCTGGACAAGTCATTTAACCACTGTCTGCCTCAGTTTCCTCATCCATAAAATGGGAGGAGCAATAGCACCTACATCACAGAACTGTTATGAGAAACAAATGAGTTAATATTTGTAAAACACTTGGCACAATCCCTGGCACATAGTAGGCACTATGTAAATTCTTGTTCTCTTACCCATTTTACCTGACATGTAATAAATGACCAGTAAATATTTGATTGATTTTCAGGCTCCCTCATGAGCAAACTGAGTCTCTAAAAACATAAAAATGCTTTGCCAAGGGTCCTGAGTTAATAAATGTCTGAGGTGGGATTAGAATGTAGATTCTTATTATTCCATTTCAGTTGTTTTATACTTTTCAAATCGAAGAATCCCAAGCAAATCTAGTAACATCTGAGCTTCTGCTGAGAAGGCATAAGGTCTCCTAAAATGTCTTTGAAGGGACTTGACAGATATTGTGGTATATGTGTAGTATCTGGTCAGTCATTACTTAATATGATTTCTTATCCATTACACATAGAGGTTTATACTCTATGGAAGATTTATGGGGAAACTGATAAGAATCTCACAGAATGAGAAGCCCTGAAAAAAAGGTGAGATCTGTTTCTTTAGAAGGAGTTTCCACAAGGATGAAATCACAACTCCATTAAAACATCAACTTCAATCTATTTTTAGTGACATTGTTATTTCACATTTCAAAATGTAAATTCAAGACTATATCAAAAGGTCGTTGTTTGATGAACAAATGGCTTTGGAAAATTAAGGCATTTCTCTCATCCTCGACACAAATCTTCACCCAGTTTCAGAGTTTAATGTCAATCAAAGAAGTTTGAAAGTGAAAAATGCTATTAAAAACTTTCAGTCAAGAACCAAATGTGTCCATAATCATGAGCAAGTTATTATAGTACTATAGGCCTAGTCTATGTTGGAAGGACTTATTGGGGAGAAGTATAATTAATTTCAAACACCAGGTGTCTATGTGTGATGATTCACTCAATGCTTGATATGAATAATCTGTTCATTCTGGTCATTTTTAACCCTAAATATGGCAGATGACTTAACCAGGACCTTATTCTTTACTCTCTCCACATACTTTGTAAGTCAATGACACTTAGCTTCCTTATTATTCCTCCCACAAAACACTCAATCTCTTCACTCTCTCTTTTCATTGACTACTCCCTCTCCTCCCCTCCTCCCCCCCAGAATGCTTTGCCTCCTCATATCCCTGGATTCCCTGTTTTCCTTCAATTCTCAACTAAAATCCTGCCTTTTGAAGGGAAAAAAAAAAAAAAGTCCTTGCCCAGGATCACAGAGCTAGTAAATGTCTGAGATGGGATTAAAATCTAGATCCTTCTGACTGTACCTTTTACTCCATAGCTTCCAAATCTAAGAATCCCAATTTCTTCTTCTCCCACAATGCTATCATCTTGCCTCTAAGATTATCTCCAAATAGCCCTGTATGTATTTCATATTTACACAGTTGTTTAAATGTTGTCTACTTAGTTAGAATGTGAACTCTTACAAGAGATTGGATTTGCTTTTCTTGACATCCCCAGTGATTAACCCACTGGTTGGTGAAGAGTAAACATTTAATAAATGTTTGTTTACTTGATTTACTGGTTTAACTATGTATAGATTGTCCCATATACTCATCTCTCTCAGATAGACTAGGCAGGGCATTAACCTTTATCAGCTTTGAATACTTGGCCAAATCTAAACCAAGAATAAGCTTCAAATTATATACAATAAATATTGAATTCTCAGGTCAGATCATTCACAAAGTCCATAATTGGCCTCAGAATTATACCTTAGCACATAAACATTGACAAGCCCCAAAGAGGATACAATCCTCATTATTTGAGTATATGACCAGAAAATGTCACCCTTTGAAACTAAGATTCCTCAGAAACAATGGGAAATGTGATTAGCCAGCCTTAAAAGTCACTAGCTCTAAGAGATAATTTGTGAATGTGCTTCTGATAAGATTAGGGATACTGCCCATATCTCAGCAAAGGACCTAGGGTGCCTCCCTAAGAAAAAAGACATCAATTTAAAATATAATGAATGTAAGATAAACTGTAAATGCTTGCTCTGGAGACACTTTTGTCAGGGAGGAAGTGTTGTAATGACAGAACGCAGCCATGACTGATAAGGGACAATGAAAAGGGAGAATTGGATAGTAAACTTTTATCCATATTTCTGCAGCTCTGACCAAGGAAGATGAAATACTGTTCTTAGAGTGTGATGAAGAGTGATCAGGTATTTGTTGGCTCAAAAGTTGAGCAAAACAGGGTACTAGACAGGATGTGGAATTGGAAGGCAATACCTTGGGAGGTCCATTTCAGATCCTAGCTCTAGCTCTACACTTTACACATTTAGAAATTCTATTTAATCAGTCCACTTAAGGATGATCAACCTCTGGGGAAGTGATTCATGATTGCCAAGCTCACTTACTATTAAAATAGAATGACAGTTTTATTAATGCACAATAAGAAATATATATGCTAAAGTAATGGGAATATCTTTGTTGTCAAATCAGCATCTAAGATCAACTGTACTCTTAGACATTGTAACATTCAAGTCATAAGGAAGTTGTGGAATGATGGGTGCTTTTGCTGACAAATATCAGATGGAAGAAAAGCAAATTAGACAGCAAAAATGTGTGAATAAAACCTGCAGTGCAATGAGAAAAGCTCTGTGCATGCAGTAAGTGGGCCTGGATCAGGCCAATGAACCTGGCTGGAATCCTGGCTCTGTTAATTCACAGGAATACAGGGTAGGAGGAATCTCATTGGTCACTTAGTCCAACCATACACCTGAATGAGAAATCCCTTTTACAACCACCATGTGATCATCAAAACTTACTGGAAGGGACTAGAAGCCTATCTTCTGAAGCATTCCATTTCATCAGTGAGAACCAACTTCAACTGGAAAGCCAATTGTTAAATTTCCTGTGGGAGCATTTACACCTCAGAAATTGGCAAATGCTACAAATTAGGATTCATTTACTCTTTTGTTGTTTATTGGTTTAAACTTTAGAAAGAGATGAGGAAATGTTAATAATGCAGATTTAACTTTAAAATATTAAATATTTACCAGTATACTGCTGGTGGCTCTAAATCTTGGGAATAATTTTCATACACTGAACCTAATTTTTTTTTTCTTGAAATGTCCACTCATTGCTTGTACTTCAGCCTGTGGGGACTCAGATGATGAATAGCTCTTCAAATATTTGAAAACAGGTTATATCTTACTAAATCTTCTCTTCTCCAAGTTAAATATCCTTGATTCATTCAATAGATGCTCATGTGGCAAGATCTGGAATATTTTTACCATTATGGATGACCTTTTCTATCCTTCCTACATTATAGTCCCTCACCATCCTCTGAACATTTTACAGTTCATCACCATCCTTCCTTCCTACAGGGTAGTACTCAGAACTGACTATAATAATCCCCATACAGTAACAAGGTAAAATACAGAAGTTGTAATCTCATCTTCCCAGTCCTAAATACTATGGCCCTTTAAATATAGCCCAAGATCACATTAGCTTTTTTAGTTACTGAGGCAATTAGAGTTAAGTGACTTGCCTAGAGTCACACAGCTAGAAAATATTAAGTGTCTGAGGCTGGATTTGAACTCAGATCCTTCTGACACAATAGATAGTACTCTTATCTATTGTGCCACCTAGCTGCCCCCTTTATTTGTTTATTTATTTTTTAAATCTCAAGTGTAAGACTTACAAGCTGTATGTTAGTTGGTCAACTTTCCAAGCCTTCAATTTGTCCAACTTTAAAATAGGATTAGGTCATATGAAAAAATGCTATAAATCATTACTGACCAGAGAAATGTAAATTAAAACATCTCTGCCATATTTTTCATATTTTTCAGATTGGCTAAGATGATAGAAAAAGATAATGATAAATGTTGGAAGAGATGTGGGAAAACTGGGAACTAATGCATTGTTGGTGGAGTTGTGCAATGATACAACCATTCTGAAGAGAAATTTGGAACTATGCCCAAAGGTCTGTAAAACTGTGCCTACCCTTTGATCCAGCAGCACTACTACTGGGTCTGTATCCCAAGGAAACCATAAAGGATGGAAAGGACCCACATGTGCAAAAATATTTATAGCAACTCTTTTTGTGATGGCAAAGAATTAGAAAATGAGTAGATGCCCATCAATCAGGAAATGGCTGAATAGTTATGATATACAAAAATAATGGAACATTATAGGACAATAGTACTATAAAAAAGATGAACAAGCTGATCTCAGAAAGGTCTGGAAAGATTTATAAGAACTGATGCTGAATGAAACAAGTAAAATCTGGGATATTTTGTACACGATAACAGCAAGATTGTGTGATGATCAATTATGAAAGACTTGGTTCTTTTCAGCAATTCAGTGATCCAAGGCAATCCCAATAAACTTTGTATAGAAAACCCCATCTGTATCCAGACAGAGAACTTTAGAGATTGAATGTAAATGAACACATGCTATGTTCACTTTCCCCCCTCCTTTTTTTGTGTTTTTCTCTCTCATGTTTTTCCCCTTTTGTTCTGATTTTTCTCTCCCAATATGATCTATAAAGAAAAAAATCAAAAAAGAAAAAAATAATAATAAGATTGGACTAGCTGGAAGGAAGGTCCCTTCTGGCCCTAAATTTGATTATCTTAGTTTTTATCCTGCTGTTATTTAGAAAAGATAACTTAGCCAGTTGCTTCAAGTATTCCCCCAGCTAACAGGCAATGTTCCCTACTCTGCCATATTCCCAACAGCCTTATCTGCAGCTATGCTATTTAGACAAAAACGTGCCCTGGAAATTTCAATTCTGGAACTTCTGCCCCAGCATCTCAATGCCCTTACTAGTAACTGTTTTACCTCCTCCCTTAAGTATTCCCTTTTCTTCACCCAGTTCTGGAATCTTCATTGTCTTGTGACAAGATCTAGGTGGGGCATGTCAATATACTTCCCTATGACCCCACTTAACATCCCTGTAACTTTCAGAACTTCAGGGCCTTTAATATCCTATGAGTATGGTCTTCCCTATTAAAAAGAAACTTCCTTGGGGCAGCTAGGTAGTGCAAACCTGAAGTCAGTAAGACCTGAGTTCAAATCTAATCTCAGACTCTTAACACTTCCTAGCTGTGTGACCCTGGGCAAGTCACTTAACCCCAATTGCCTCAGCAAAAAAAAAAAAAAAAAAAGAAAGAAAGAAAGAAACTTTCAGAGGGCAAATTCTTGTATATTTTGTATACCCAGAATCTAACACTATGTTTTGCACATAGTAAATGCTTAAATTATTTTTTCTTTTATTTATTCAAAAGTTCTCATCTTATCTAAATCTATCCTTTTCCCCCAAACTCCTTAATTAATTAATCTGCTGTTATATCTACTTATATATAATCAAATACATGTATAATTTAATTTTAATTTTGTCTGTTATATAGTTTAATCTTTTCTATTATATACAAACATTAAAATATAATAAGCCCTTACTAAGTGCTTTGTTGACTTGAGCTCCATTTATCTTATAAAAGGAAAGGTGCCTTCAGCTAAAAGAATTCTTAAGACATCCCAACTCCCTCTACTCTGACTAAGCATTTTTCTATTATATAGTTGTTTTTTGTTTTTTTTTTTTCCAAATCCTACTAGGAAGAGAAGGTGCTGACATGAATATTCTGGTTGCCTCCAAAGTTATTTTTCTCATTGTCAATTAACAAAATGGCAATTTGCTTTATTAATCAGTTTCTTGTCAGTCTGGTTTGCAAGAGCACATTATTCAGATCTCAACCACTCCTGTATAAATTGATGAAAATCCTGAATAGCTGAGCACCAGACTCCTGGATTCAAGGTCATTCCATCAAAATACTACCTCCCAAAGAGACCCATGTTAGTTGGTTTTCCTCCCTCTTGGACACAACCAACTTCAGCAACTGTAAAATAAAAAGTCACACATGCCACTATTAATCACAGCTTTAATAGTAACTGTAAAGGTGTTCTTTCCCCAGGCCAGATTTCTCTTTTAAACATTTACTTAGAAGAAATAATGTATCACATCTCCTAAATTCTGATTCTAACCACTGGTTCATGGATTGATTCCATGTTTATAGTGCACTCTCAAAATGACTAATGCTCTAAAGTTTACAAACTGCTGTTTAATGTCCATTAAAGACTATTCACTTTTCTCAAAGGTATAGGAGAAACTGAATTAATATTCCTAAAATGTTTTCAATTCAATTAATTTCAATTCAACAATATTTTATTTTTAAATTAATTTTGTTTCAAATTAAGAAGCATTTATTTTCTCTCTTTGCTATTCCCTTCCCCAATTGAACAATAATTAAAAAAAAAATCAAACTCTAATAACAGATATGTAATCAAACACAACAAATTCTCACATTGGCCGTATTGAAAAATGTATTTATCATTTTTAATTTTAAATTGTTATTTTTCTTTAGCCTCTATTGCTGACTCATTTCGGCAGGATGATTTTTCTATCATGAGCTTCATCTTGGAACTTCACTCCACCCCTGAGCTACTCACATTGGAAGCACCCTCAGTCTCTGCAATCTCTCCCTTTGATTGATGGGTTCCTCCAAGAACCTCTACTTCAAAAGGGAAGACTTGACCAATTATGTCTCTGTTCCTCTCTAAACTATATTCATGATTCATCTCCAGTGAATTTATCTAGTAGAACTCTTCATAGGGTACCTTTATCTTCTCTTCTTTCCCTTTTCCTTTTTTGTGCTCTTTCCCCATTAGAATGTTAGCTCCTTGAGGGCAGGTATCATCATTCTCACTGCTTGTCATTCCCAGTACTTGGTATAGTATTAAATAAAGTCTTGTTGCCTAATTGCTGAATCTATCACCCATCTGGCAAGAGAAGAAAAGCATTCTTCATCCTTAGCATTTAAAATTATGGAATTGATCAGAGTTCCAAAATCTCACAAAGTTGTTTTTCTTTATGTCATTATTATACAAATTATTGTCTAACCTCTGCTCATTCATTCTCCATCAGTCATCATTTATTAAGTGCCTCCTATTGGTAGCCACAGGGCTAAGTGTTGGGGATAGAAAGAAGGTTCAAAAAAGTAGTCCTTATCTTTGAAGAACTCATGATCTAGTAGAGGACAACATTTTTCTTGAATCTATAGAAATCTTCCCAGTTTCCCCTGAAACTATCCATTCATTATTCTTATAACATAATAATATTTCATTATATCCATATATCATAATTTTCAACAAGCATTTATAAAGAACCTACTGTGTGTCAGGCATGTTGTTAGTTGCCAGGGATACAAAAACTAAAACAAAATCCTCCTTGCTGTCAAGGAGTTTATCATCTACTGGGAAACCATCAAGACAACAAATCTCTTGTTGACATTATTCAAGCTCATTTATGTCCAAAAACGAAATCTATACAAATCAAAGCGACCACATATAAAAAGTATTTTGCAAATTTAAAGCACTAGAGGAAATAGCTACTGTTAATGGTGCTATTAACATTAATATTATTATCAATATCTCATTTATATTTATCTTAATATTATTATCAATAATTAATGTGATTATAAGACAGGTGAATTAGATGAGACTAAGTGCCTTGTAACTTGTTGTGCCTTAATAATACTTTTTTTTTCTTTCTCAAGTTTTTTTGTTCTGCTTTTTCTTTCCAACATTGACGTATAGGGAAATATATTAAAAAATGATTGTACATGTGTAACAAATTGCTTGTTGTCTTAGGGAAGGAGGGGGGATAAGGGAAGGTAGAACTCAGAACCTTACAAAAATGAATGTTGAAAGCCATCTTTACATGTAATTGAAAAAATTATATACTATTAAAATAAAATTTTAAAATAACAACCATAAAACAATACGCCAGTGTCTCACAATAAGAAACAATAAGATATGATGAAAAAAAGATGAAGATTAGAAAGGCTTATTATGGCAGCTTTCTGTGTTTGTCTGATACTGGGGCCTGAAAAATATATATCTCAAACCTTACATATCTGATTAATTCCGGGGGGGGGGGGGGGG
>JAJPUD010006820.1:94905-120594 GCA_023553655.1 Myrmecobius fasciatus
TATATATATATATATATATATTGCAGCTAAGTCAATAGTCCCAAATGAAGAATGATTGAGGAAATCATTCAAATGACTACTTTGAGCATGCTATAGCTAGTCACATATAACTTGAGTCAAGAGATATGGAAGGCTGACGTGAGGAAGAGGGATGCAATTTCTTGTGCTAAGTCCCAGAAATCAGATCATGGACCAACAGGTAAAGTTACTTGGAGGAAAATTTTGAACTTGATTAAGGAAAACTTCTTAATAATTCAAGATGTTTAAGGATAAAGAGGCTGACTTTGGGTTAATAGATTCCTTATTACTGAACCATTTGGGTAAAGGCTAGATCGTGATTTGTCAGGAAAACTGGAGACTATGCATTCATGTATGGAGAAGAAAAAAAAAATGGACAGGGTGAGTTCTAGGTTCCCTTTCACTTCTAAGATGTTATGATTCAGTGGTGACCATAAAAACCAAATCAAGACACATATTTTTATAGGGCAGAGGGATATCCTATTTAGTAGAAAGCAGATATTTAGAGTCAGATAGGCTGGATTCTTATTTAAATCCTGTCACATACTAGTCATGGGACTTTGGGCAAACCAGCTGAATATCTCTGATGTTTCCTCATCTACAACATACATAGATACACACACATATAAATTATATATATATATATATATATACACACACACATATGCATAAATATATATGTAGATAAATAAAATTTCTCCCCTCTGTTCATTATTTCCTATTTATCCTGCATATGGCTTGTCTTGTATATATTTTATTAGTACCTGGTACAAGATAAGTGCTTAACAAATATTGATTAATTGTGTATATATCTATTTAATATGTGTATGTATACAGGCATCTATTTTATTTGTATATATGCATATATGTATTTTATACATATATAATACACATTTCTCTCCCCAAATTCACTACTCCCAAATTAGTTTATTTCACTTTTAACATTTTTATTGAGAAATTTCTCTTACTTTGAACTGTACATATTTATGCATGCATGTATCTCTCTCTATATATATATGTATATATAGAGAGATACATATATAGTGATATACATATAAATATATGATATATATTTATATCTATGACACTCTTCTGGTGTACTTCTTTAAATAAGTATACAACCTGGTTTGCAAATTGGGTCCCCATGAAAGTACTTTCTGGCTTCAAGAGAAATCCTCTGGGTACTTACTAAAATTGAAACACACAAGTCCTGACATGTGGGCTTCCTATTAATAATCAGCCAGGAACACAATTACCTTGATTTAAGATTTACCAAGATGACACAGCAAGAATAGCAAAAAATATTCCCCCTATATAGGGGGAATATAGTCTTCCATAAATATACTCCGTGGACAGTATAGGTGCAAATAAAGTGTCCATGGAAAGAGTAGGTACAAATTAAAGCAGTAGTGAAGGTTGCATGTAGGAAACACATGTGACTCAGGACGACTCAATCCTCTGGTACAACAAGGGCCCAATACTTTTTTCTTCTCCTCATGAAGTCCTCACATAGCTTCCCCTTGGTGTTGTGTCTCTGCTAGGTAGATGATTTAATTGGAGTTACAAAGTCTGCTCCTCTCTACAACTTAATTCTTGATTGGCAGGACGATTTCTTTCTTGAGTCCTTTCCTGCCAGAGGTCCTATTCCTGGAAACTCCATGAATACTCTCTGTGTCTGAATCAACAAACAGCAACATTCTACCAATGATGATCAGCTCCTTCTTTGCTAATATAAATCAATAAACACTTATTTAGGAGCTATTATGTTCCAGGCATTGTGCTAAGCACTAGGGACACAAAGAAAGATTACAAAGTAGTCACTCTAAAGGAATTCATAGTCTAATGAGGAAGAAAAGCAAGTACAAAAGAAGCTATAAACAGGATAAATTGGAAACATTCAAGAGAAGGAAGGTACTAGAATTTCCAGTGGAAGGTAGAATTTTAGTGAAGACTTGAAGAAAGTCAAAGAATCCAAGAGATGGAGATGAGGATGGAATCCAGGGACTGGGACAGCCTTTTATACTAGTAGAGAGTTTCCCAGAACATAGTGTTTAAATACTTGCCCAGGATATCAAAGCCATCAGAGGCCAGATTTGACATGTATTTTTTACTCCCCAGCTGGCTCTCCAAATACTGCATAACCCTGCCACCTTTAATGTAAGTGATAATAATAATACCCCCTGTTACCTTATGGGATGGTGGTAAAAAAAGAATAGTTATAACTATTAAATGAGATAATATTTTTAAAGAGCTTGACACATAGGTGCTTATTAATGTGTGTTCCCTCTCTTCCACTTATGTGTCCCAATGTGATTCCTTTTGTATCTCCTCCTTTTTTTCATTGAATTTAATTTTTTTTGCTTTGTTTTTTTTTTATTTGTTACTACATTGTCTCTATAGATTATCAACTGCCCTTCAATTTTTATTCTTAGAAATTTCCCTCAATCACTAAAATATTAAGACACTTAAAGGTCACATGGCCAATGGATCAGAGCTACTATTTGAACTCAGGTCTTCCTGACCCTTGAGGTTAGCTTACTATCTATAATATTTCTCTCTACTTTAAATAGCCCATTAATAAACCTGTTAAAGTCTAGTTGAGGAAAAAATCCCACCAACTTCCAGTGTAATTAAAAAATACTTATACAACTGAAGTCACTAAAGAGTTTTTGAAAGTTGTAACAATTTGGTAGTATATGAGATAATGATAACTGAACTTTAAAGAAAACAATAGTATTTATAAACCACAAAGAATCTTGTCCAAAAAATGAATTAATGATGAGAACTCCAATTCCAACAACTTTTTGGGGACTAGTACCAGGACTGTTACAAACCACTGCAATTACCTGAGGACCTCAAGGTTGATTAAAGTCTATTTTGTAAAAATTAGCCATGCAGCTGCAACAGGATGGGATGTACCACCTTTGCAGCGATATCTGGAGGGTAAGAAGAAAGTCTTTGCAAATTACCCTGAAATCTCTATATGAAAGGTTCATGAAGTACAAAGTGCTACTATTCATAATTTAGGCAAGTCTGTGCTATATTTAGCTAAAATATTATTATGTGTATTACTGTTCTTAAATTGAGACTTTGAAAAATGTGACTAATCAGTTTTCAGTTAATTTGTAGATAAACTAATAAATCACTTGTAAGTGAAAAAATGCCTACCTAGTGGGGAAGAGAGAGAGAGGGAAGAGGAAGAGAGGGAGAAAGTAAAAAAGTAAAAAAAAAACAAAAGAAGGGAGGAATGAATGAATGAATGAATGAACAAATGAAGGAAGAGGGAAGAAAAGGAAGGGAAAAGGGAGGAAAAGAGGGAGGAAGAAAAAAAAAAGGGAGGAAGAAGGGAGGAAGATGATAACTAGTTCATATAAAATGGCACAACATCCTCTGGAATGGAAACTAAGAAGTGATTTTATGTAATAATAATTCCCAGTTCAATTAAATTCCAAATGACTTAATAAACTACTTTTACTGTATGGTCTCTTGATTAAACCTTACACACACACACACACACACACACACATACACACACACAGAAGCCAGCACCATTACTAGTAATTTTCATGCCAAAGACTAGCCTCATGCCTTCTAGTTGGGAAAAAGGAAGGAGGGAGGGAGTAGGAAAATCTAAAGATATTGATTGAAATTGAATCCAGAGTGAGAAAGGAGGATGGAGCCCTGAAAAATGTATCTGGATACAGGGAACAAGGAAGGGAGGAATAGAAACCATGCCATTTGGTACTCTCAAATTTAATTAATTATCCTTGCTAACTTCATGCTAATTTCAATTGTTTCTCTGCAAAGTTAAGAGTTACTGACATCCCCTAAATTTTGTTACTCTGGCACAAAACTCTGAACCTCCCACTCTAGTTGCACCTATATATGAGAAAAAAAAATTTCTTTGTTTTTGTTTGTTTGTTTTTGGTGAGGCATTCAGAATTAATTGATTTGCTCAAGATCACAAAACTAGTGTGTGTCCAAATGTGAAAAGTTAGAGAAGACACCCCAAATTTCCATAGGGTCTATTTGTATTCAACCTATAGCAGAGCATTCTGAGCTCCTATTAGTCTGATCAGTCACAGCTAAACACACTGTATCTCTACTCTAACATAGTAATGCCATTTTGATCCTCTTTGAGAACTGAAGGACAACAATCAACCAACCATATGTCAAGTATCTGAGGCTGGATTTGAAATCAGTTCCTCCTGACTCCAGGGCAAGAGCAAAAGAAGCTTTTAATTTTAAATAAGAATCCAGGAGCTTAAATACTTACTAGAAAGACTTCAAATTGACATGATGAACAATGATGTTTCAGTTCTGGGTGGACTTTTAATTTCATCCCAATGCTTTTAAGAGAGTAAGAAATAAGTCTTGGAAGTTTGCTGTTTATTTCGCCTTTTATATAGCAATAGGTAGTTTCAGAGTTGGAAGAGACCTTACAACCACCTAGTCCATTTTTCCTTCCCATTTTGTAGATAGAAAACTGAGGTCAGAGGCAGCTAGATGGTGCAATGGATAGAGTGCTGGACCTGAAGTTTTGGGTTTCCTAGCTCTGTAACCTTGGGTAAATCATTTACTCTGTGCCTCAGTTTCCTCATTTATAAAATGTGGATAATATGAACATTTCACCACTCCCTTCCTCCTGTCATGGGGTGGATTAAATGAGATCATTTGTGTAAAACACTTAACAAATCTTAAAAGAATTTTGTTAATGCTCTAACTATTAAATGCTTATCTCCAAAGTCACACAGCCAGAATCATAAAAGTAGAGCTATAAGCACTTCACACATGGTAGGTAATAGAATTAAGATTTGAACCCAACCCCTAATATATTTTCCACAGACTGCATCCACAGTATAGACAAGAGATGAAAAATTATAATAACAAACAAGAGGAAACAACTTCCCATCTTTTATTTCCCCATATTAAACAGTGCTCCGCCTTACTCAAACTTCAAAATCACACATCCTCTACCATGCATTATAATTTCTATTTTCTAATAGGCATGCACATAATTTAGCACCAGTTCTCCAATGAAATGAAAAGATTTGGTTCACTATGATTGAGAAAGCCCAAACAACTTCATTAAGGAGAGCAAACAGAAAACATGTAGGTTTCTGATTTCTCCAGCAACTTAATAGCTAAAAAAATGAATGTTACAAATCCTATTTGGTGGGACTAAAGCCTTTGAATTAAAAAGTCCTTCAAGATGGGAGTAAGAAAAAAAGATACCAGATTATTTCTAAAGATTTATAGTAATGTTTCCTATGAAGAAAATTGCAAATCTTTGAAATGCTAGGACTTAAGAAAATGCTGTCACATTTTTAATTGTTGATAAATGCTCAAAAGGACATAGATATTTGTCTTGATTACAATAAGATCCCTCTTTTAGTAGGTTTGCTGCAGAATATGACTACTATTCAAGAGAGATTCCAATAAAAATGAATAGCAGGCTTCAGATTTTGAGCTAAAAATACCTTTTCCTTCCTCTTGACAATGGCAAAGTAGTTGGGCCTATAAAGCAATCAATTTAGAGGAGAAGGAAATTGATTTTGCTTGTTCTGGTGAAAGGGTACATATAAACCTGAGGCAAGACAAACATCTGCATTCCCTCTTTGATTCTGGCTTGGCTCTGTGAGTGCCAGTTCCAGCTGGAATGGGACAAGAGAGTCTACTATGGTCAGGAGTTGGCCAGACTCCAAATCAGCCCCAGTCTGGATCATCCTAAGCTTAATGTAGGGGATTTGGTGCCATTTTATATTAAATGAGAATTTTTTTTTTCTTCTTTAAACTGGACATGTGATTTTATTGTAAGGAGTAACTACTGAGCTGCCTAGAGAGAGGGATGGGGAAGTGGAGAGCAGGAATTAGAGTTTAAAAGATTTATGAAGGGTCACCTAGCCAATATATGACAGAGGCAAGATTTCTCCCTAGATTTGCCTGACTCCCAAGTTCAGCTTTCTAGCCACTGTGTCATAAAATCAAAAGATAGAGGTGAAAGATCTTTAGAGGACATCTAATTCAGTGGTTCTCAAACTTTTGTTCTCATTATCTTTATACCATTAAAATTATTGAGGATCTGTCCAATGAGTTTTTGTTTATGAAAATTATATTTATAGATATTTACCATATTAGAAATAAAAACTGTTTGAATTTATAGACAAATCAAATTTGTAGGCAAATCATTTAACCTTTTGGTTTTCCTTTATATTATTACAACTTGCTGAGAATCTGTCCAAAAAGCTTTTTTTTTTATGTGGGTTTCATTTATAGATGTTTCTCATATTAGAAATAAAATCTAAATTTGAATTTATAGATTCTCTAAAAATGTTGCAGAGACTCCTAGGATTCTCTGGACCACATTTTGAGAACCATTGATCTAGTTTACTTAATCCCATTTGCCTCAGTTTCCTCATCAATAAAATGATCTAGGGAAGGAAATGGTAAACCATTCCAGTATATTTTCAAAGAAAACCCCAATTGAGTTCACAGAGAGCCAGATATAATTGAAATAATTCAACAACAACAGTTTAATCACAGACTGAGACAAGTCTCACACTTTTTCTCATCTTGCTTGTAATCCCATCTTGTAGCTGTTGTTATATCTAGTTGAACTAAGACAATTTAGACATTACTTCTCTTTATTGCATTTGCTTCAGTAGGAAAGAAATCTATCTGAAAATATCTAGCTTAGAAGCATTTTGTTTTACACAGTCTGGGCACACCAAAGGAGGAGTAATTAATTTTTTCTCATAATAGTTAAATCCATAGCCCTTAGATTGGTGGTTTAAACTTAGATAAGGTTTCAAGCATCATTTAAGTGGAATAATTTCAAGGCTTTAAGAAATCAGTTCTTAATCTATTTTGTATCTTAGAGGCTTTTGTCATTTTAGTGAAACCCTAGGAAACCCATTTTTTTCTTATCCAGATTCCTGGGCCTTCTGAATCCCATCCCTAGAGCACTTGGGGGCATTCACTGAACCATTTTTAGAAATTCCGAAATCCCCTTATCTAACCATAATCTATTTACTTTTCACCTCTCCTTCCGCATTTCCTCACACAACTCTACTGTTTGTTCACACCATGATCTCTAATCTCTCTCCTTAATTCTCTGCCAGCCCATTTCCTCTAAATTAGCTATTCTCTTTTCTTCCCATTTTGACTCCTTGGTAAACCAATTCAACACTACACAGTTTTCCTCTCTTGAACCTTACATACCTTTAAAGATTTATGTTCATTTTACAAATGTAGAAATTTATAAATAAGTAGTTTAGACTTAATCAAAGTTCCAAAGAGCCAAGATTTAAAGTCAGTTCTTTTGCCTCCAAATGCAGTGTTCTTTCCACAGCACTGTGCTCTCATAATCTCATAATCTACCCTTAATTTAAAAAGAAATGTGTACAATGTGCTTGACACTATGTTAATGCACATATATAAAAGACATTGTGTTAAGTTCATATATATATATATATATATATATATATAAATTCATATATATAAATAGAGGCAAAAGATAGTTCCTGACCTTCAGGGGCTTACAATCTAATAGCAGAAACAAATACATGAAAAGCAAATTATATACAGGATAAAAAGCAAGTAATTAAAAAGTAGAATTGAGGGGCTAAGATGTAAGGTACTTATAAGCCATCTAATTCAATTTCCTTACTTTATACTTGAAGAACTGCAACTTAGAGGTCACACAGGATATAAATAACAGAAATGTTATTTGAATCCATATTTTCCACTCCAAATTCTTATTCTATTGGAACAAGCAATCAATTAAATTAATTCGTTTATAATGTTCTTTCTAACTTAGTCTATATAGATTGTAGAGAGAGCAATCAATTCTTAGGTCAATTAAATTGAATAAGCATTTCCGAAATGCATTTGTTTTCATGTTACCCAGCAATACCACTACTCAGCATACACCCTAAATAGCTAAAAAGACACAATCCATCAGTACAAAAATATTTAGAGCAGAGCCCTTTGTTATAGCAAAGAGGGAGAAATAAATTGTATTCCCATCAACTAGAAATGACAAATTGAGTATGCCAGACAAATTGTGGTATATGAAAGCAATGTGATATTTAATTCATTTGTTTCATATATGTGTGTATGTATATATGTGTTGCATATATATGTGCATATATGTATGCATATATACACATATGTATATATGTATCTGTTTTTCTCTTTCTGTTTCTTTTTGTCTCTATATACATATATATGTATGTATGTGTGTGTATATATGTATACACATATATACATATATATACACACACACACATATATAATATATGATTCAGAGAAACTTAGGAATACTAGTATAGTATCAAATGAGCCAAACTTGGAGAACAGCTGACATAATGACCACCACAACAAGAAGGACTAGAATTTAAGAGTACCTTGAAGGATCAGACTAGGTCAATTGATTCAATTTTTTTAATCCATAAGGCAAAGAAAATAGAGATAAAGCATTGATTGACACATCTAGTCCTTCTTAATAGAAACAATTGTGAAAACCTTTAAAATTGTGATCAATGTAGTGAACAAATATGACTTCAAAAAACTAATGATGAAGCATCCTTTCTATCTTTTGGCAGAGAGGAGATGGACTAGAGATTGAGATTGAGATAGGCACTTTCAGATATGCCAATATGCTTATTTGTTTTGCCTGATTATATTTATCTGTTACAAAGGAGAGTTCTATAGGGAAGGAAGGAGAGATTAATTAATAGGTTGGGAGAGAGATTTAAAAAAATAAAGGAAGAGGGGCAGCTAGGTGGCGAGGGGCAGCTAGGTGGCGCAGTGGATAGCGCACCAGCCCTGAAGTCAGGAGGACCTGAGTTCAAATCTGGTCTTAGACACGTAACAGCTGTGTGACCCTGGGCAAGTCACTTCACCACAATTGCCTCAGCAAAAAAAAAATAAATAAATAAATAAAAAGGAAGAAAGGAGAACCAATAACATGAAATATGGAAGTATGTTTAATATAATTATACATGTATAAGAAATCAGATTGCTTGCTGCCTTGGGGAGGGGAGAGGGAAGTGAGAAAGGGAGAACAATTTGTAACTCCAAATCATAAAAATGGAAATACTATTAAGTGGGAGGAAATTAAAAAGCCAAAAATAATGCATTAAAAATATAGAAGAAAACAAAAGGAAGTGTATTTCAATTAATTAGAGCAATTTTGTTACTGTCTTGTTAAATCTAAAACACAAAATCAAAAATAAATTGAAAGTCATTGTTTCATATGCATTTTTCCTTGTGTTCTTTGTATATTGAAATGTTTGCATTTTATTGATGCATTGTTGAATTAATCAAATAAATGTTAATGGTGTCTTTTATACATCTTACATGCAAATTATAATTGGTAGCAATCTGACATTTGATTACACCCTCTTAGTCCTTATTTCTTGCATCTCTTCAATTGCCTTTGGTTCACCTCTCATTTTGAGTCTTCAATTATGATTGCATCAATATAGCTTGACTAAAAGAAAAAAAATTATGTTGAAAAATTTTACTTTCATGTTATGTAATTGAAAAAAGTTACTTTTGTGTCATGAAATAAATTATGATCATTAAAAGAGGTCTAAAATCTCCCAAATTAAATTCAGCCAACTTTTGCTTCTAGATTCCATCCTGAGTTCCATTCTCCGGAACTGTTGAAGATCAATGTTTTGTTTGACTAATTCAAAGCTAGCTCATCTAACTAGGCATCATAATCTAGGTAACAAATGTACATATGCATTTTCTAAATGCTTGTTCAACTGAATTGACCTCAGAATTGACTGTTTTCTTCACACTTGCTAGATAGATAAGAGGTCTGTCTTATTCTAATTCTGTAAGGAAAGAAGTCTGGGAAGTGCCTTGGTTTTTCTTCACTTGAGATTTTGTCACAGAATCTCAGCACATAATTAGTTTCCCTAAATTTTCAAAAGAGGAGTCTCTAAAAAGTAACCATAGAATTATGAGTGGGAGAAGTAAATAAGGGAGAGCAAGAGAAGATGCATTCCTGAGACACAGTACCCCTAAGGCAGACAATCAAGTCAGAGGATATGGCCTAGGCTATGAAGCACATCCTGACAGATGTGTAACTTTTCAAAGGATGACCACTTTATGAGGGCACTAGTTGCTCAGAGCCCAAGACATGCCAGAGCTTGAAGGTAAAGGAAATAATAGGTAGGTAAATCAAAGGTCAGTAGGTTGAGGTATCTGATCTTTTCTCAGCCCCACTGGAATGGAGGTACATTTATCCAAGAATTTGGAAATAAACAAATGCAAATACATTTCAGGATACTACTACCTATAAAAACACAGATAAAAACCACAGCAACAGCATGTACATTATCATAAAGAGTGCTATTCAGTAAAAATTACCAGCTTCATCTAGACCAGAGGTTCCTGACTTTTTTGTATATCATGAATCACTTTGGGAGTCTGGTGGAATCTAGAGACCTTCTTCTCAGAGTTAGTTTTTTAAATGCATAAAATAAAATTCATAAACTTGCAAAGGAAGACAATTATATTGAAATAAAGCTTATAATTTTTTCCCCTCCAAGTCCAACAACTTCCAGAAATCTATTCACAATAAATCTATCCAGTCCTGTGTGGACTGCAGGATAACAAATCCTTGCTCTAATATACTGTTAAGCCAATAGCAAAAGGCTTTTCATCTGCACATACTCCTGATTTCCTTTTATCTTCTCTTTTGGTGTGTTGCAACTGGGACAAAAATTTGAGAAAGAAACATTACATTATACAGTAGGCTTACAAAATACTTTATATACATTATTTTTCTAGGTACTACAATTATTATTGTCATTTTATAAACATTGCTTTCTTATAGACACTCAAACTTGGATAGGGCAAGTGGCTTGCCAATGTCACATGACTAAGCGTCAAAGATAGAAATTGAACCCAATGGATCTTCCTTCACTTTATATTATGCTATTTTGTTAAGTAAGAAGATGATTTAGATCAGGGATTCTTAACCTTTTCCCACTGTTGATCCCTTTTCACCCAAGAAATTTTTACATGACCCCAGATATATAGGTATATAAAATAGATATAACAATCATATGTTTATTGATAATAAATCATTAAAATTATTTTAAAACAATTCTTTGACATACATACAATTTTACCATTTATTAAAGATGAAAGCAAATTTGCATGCTCATGAGTGGGTATACTTGTTTATTTTTATGTAAAGAATTAAATCTTGGAAGAATACTTGATACTGCAGAATGTAAAGCAGTTGAAAAGTTGTTACTGTTACTGTCATTTTCATGACCCTCATATTCAGTTACACAATTCTAAATTAGGAAGCTTTGATCAAGGCAGCTTTTATTTTATTTTATTTTATTTTTTTAAATCTGGACCAATAGTGGGGGAAGAGGGATTTCTCAGTTTGAAAAAATCTCTTCCCTGAGGTAGATACAAAACTTTCATACTTGTAAATTAAATTAAATTTTTATAAATTTTAAAGAAACATAAATTTAAAATTATAAATTTAAAATATTAAAGGGTTCTGAAAGATTGGGTGACTTTTTCATTGTCACACAACTAGTGTATGTGTCAGAAACAAGACAAACTCTCATTTTCTTCACTCCCAGGTCAGACTGATGTTTGCAATGTAATTCCTGAAAAGGTCACTGGAACATGGGTCTAGATAGAATTCAGGGACGGTGGAGATCCTTTATTCTATCATTTAAAAGTTAAATGACTTGCTCAAAGTCAAACAATCCTAGAGTTAGAGCTGGAGGGAATTTTAGAGGCTATCCAATCCAATTCTCTCCTTTTTTATGAGGTGGGGAAGGGAGAAGACAGGGAAAGTGAGGCTGAGAGACATTAAATGACTTGCCCAGATCTTCTAAAGTAGCAAGCCCTGGAGGTGAGATTTGAGTTCAGCTCTTCTGACTTCAAATCTATCAATCAGTGTTCATTTCATTCTGCCATTCTGACTTCTTTTGCCAATAATTAAAGTGAATAACAACCATACACACACACACACACACACACACACACACACACACACACACAAAGGAGAATATCTTATTTAAAATGTTTTACTCATAGAAACAGGAATTTTACTGTCAGTTATATACTTATCTCCACTTTTCTTTGTAGGGAAAAAAAACAAAAATAGTTTATAAATACATAACATCTAGAGAAATCTCTGGGAGAGAAAAACACAACATGAGTACTGATAAAGGGTAACATCAGGAATATAAAAGTTGGCTTGACTACAAATGTTTCATAACACATTGCTATTTTCAGGCATACAAAGAAATTTATTATTATTATTATTTTTGGTGAGGCAATTGGGGTTAAGTGACTTGCCCAGGGTTACACAGCTAGGGAATGTTAAGTGTCTGGGAACAGATTTGAACTCAGGTCCTCCTGACTTCAGGGCTAGTGCTCTATCCACTGCGCCACCTAGCTGCCACATTGCTATTTTCAAAAGAAATTTTTCATTATGTATAGTGAAGAAACATTTATCATTAATTTAATTATATTCCTTCAAAATTTTTAATCCCAAGAAAAATGAAACAAGTATTCAATTTGTAATCCTATTGAAAATTCTGGTTTCTATGGATAAATCCAATAATAACTTATTTTAGCCCATATGTTTTCTTTTCTTTTTTTAAATTTTTATATGATGCAATGGCAAGAGAAGTGAATGTGGAGGGCTGAAATGGGAGTCATTTGATATGATTTTGAATCTCAGCTCTGCTACTTTCTATCTAATGTGACCATAAGTAAATTGCTGAATTCACTAGGCCTTATTTTTCTCATCTGTAAAAGGAGTAGATTAGATTTGATGACCATTTGATTTGATTTTGGTCTCTGATCCAAATTTTTGATCCCCTAACCTTCCTTTGCCTCTAAATATACTTCCTCTTCCCATTTTCTAAGGGAAACTTATCAAGATAATTTTGAAGGCAGCTACCAGAATTCACTTCCTACATTATCTTTTTTCATTGAGTAGTAAAGCAAGAGATATATCTGGCTCCTAATACTTAAGGATCTCAAGGGAGAAAAAAGATTCTCCAATTTAACTTGACTTTTCATTTCATGGTCAAGAAACTCTTATAATCAGGAAATCAACTAAAATTCCTCTCACTGTTGTTATTGAGGGGCTCATCATGTTGGGAGTCATGTTAGATTAGACCAGCTGAATCAAAAACTTTCTGATTTTAAGGCCAGCCCTCTATCCACTCTGCAATACTGCCTCTTGTAAATTAATAAATCAACTAATGACTTTTTCACATCACCACTACACATGTATACATTCACACAGAGGTAATTATAACAATTTTACAGTTGTTACAATAGGTTTTCACTAAATATTTTTAAATTGACCTATGGTCCTATTAATCCAGAAAGAAGCAAAATAGACAAGAGTTATCTTGTATTTAACTTTTACATATTTGAAAAGTGTATTTATTTCAGAGCCATCTAAAAATGAAGGAAAACAAGTACTGATGTCTGTTCTAGATTACAAGAATACTTCCAAAAAAGTTTTGATGGTTTTGAATAAGGTTCTTCATTTTTTATATGAATCATGGAGCTCTTTTGACATTCTGGTGATATCTAAGAAATTCCTAACAGAATAATGCAATAAAAAATGTATGATTACAAAAAACCCAATTATGCTGGATTACTGTTAGATATGTGTGTATTATGTACATACATACATATATGTATACATACACATGTGTAAAGTTAAAAAGTTCCAGGTTAATAATCTCTGTGCTAAGGGATTTATGATGTCAACTTGGGCATTCCCTTCAACCAAATTTTTTCTATCATGTTGGACAACTGTTCACATCCTCCCCTAATGTGATTGGGAATAGAGAGAGAGAGTTCAGTTCATTTAACATGCCCGGAGATACCTGCAGTTTTTCCATTAGATGAGCAACAATGAAGCACAGCAAATGAGTGAAAAGACTGAGCAACAATGAAGTACTGGAGCTGTCCATGGTTCTCACCTCATGATTGGCCCACTTTTCTGAGGACATACTTGCTGAAAATCTTGGTTCACAATAGGGTGCAGTCTATACTTGCCCACTGTTATCCTCTTTCATTGACCTCTGAATGAGCCTCAAGCTGTGTGCTTGTAATTCATGAAATGATACGACCTGCAAAGATTAGTAGGGAGGCAGCTAGATGGTGCAATGGATAGAGTACTGGACCTGAGTTCAAATTTGACCTCAGACACTTAATACTTCCTAGCTGTGTAACCCTGGGCAAGTCACTTAACCCCAATTGCCTCAGGGAAAAAAGAAGGGAAATTTTGAAAAAAAATCCAAAATTTAGATAATTTTTTAAAAAATCAAACAAATCAAATGAACTGAAAATTCCTATTCCCCCAATTAGGCTGTCTATGCAGTGTCAAATAATTAAATGAAATCTGAGATGACAAAACATGATTAAACAGCAAATTTTTCATATTCGTCTGGTTATTTTGTAATGCATAAGTTTTATAAACTGTCCTTATAGACTAGAACTGACAGAGGCCTTAGGAGTTCCTAAGAGATCCCAAAGAGTTTTGTGAATAGACTTCAAGGAGTCTGTAAACTTGGATGGAAAGATTACAATTTTGTATCAATTCATTTTCTTTGTAATTCTATGTATTTTATCTCATAGATTTAAAAATATCATTCTAAGAAAGGACCATTGGTTTTCCTACATGGCTAAATGGGAAAATGATATAAATAAGATTAAGAATCCTCAATGAAATCTAATACCTCTTATTTTACAGATGAGGAAACCGAGGCTCATAGATATGAAACAAATTTCCTCAAATCACTGAATGAATACCTGGTTTAGCTGCACATTAGACCCATGTAGTCATTTCCCTATCCTTGTAAAATGGTATATGTAATTGGGTGAAAGATCATTTCTTTCCTATTGAACAAAACAATGAAAGCCAGTGCCCTACAAGGAGTCCAAATATATACTTAACAAAGTGTCTGGCCCATAGGAAGGGATTAAAGTACATATTGACTGATTGAGAAGTTGCAGTCTTTACTCCACTGAAAAGCCCTGTGCCCAGTTTGGTACTGTCCCACTGCCTTGTGATTGTGATGATCCCCCATGTCTGTCTTTGATTACCTATTACTCCTGTAGGTATTGATTCCTCTCTTCTATGTCTACCTTGGCAGGAGATGGGACGTTTATATTAAGCAAGTGAATTTCTTGATTTCTCCCCTGTCATTCCAGAAGGACAGAGAAAGGAGCAAAGAGTGAGGTTCTATCCTGTATAAGTGAAGAGTGAAACTTGCTATAGACTGAGGTTCTGCTATGGGGCTGCAGCTATTGCTGTTATGATTACAATGCTGATTAAACCTTTCTGCTTTTGGTTAGAAGTTGAAGTATTAGGGATCTGTTGGCAATGACATCTCAAAAAATCCAGGATTTTTTTTGCATGATTGTGCATATTGTGCATATGTGTTATAAGAGTATAGTTTTTCTTTTATCTAATTAAGGAAACAGAGAAAAAAATAAATTTTTTTATTAGTTGCAAAAATTTTAGTTTCATTAAAGTGTTTCTTAAACGTTGCCCATAAGTGGTGGAGGAGTGTGAAAAATGAACCAAAAAAGAGAATTTGAAACTGGAACTATTACCCACCAACATCCATTCTTTGAACTCTAAAACTGTATCATCCTATGATGGGAAGAGAAGGAATATTAGTGGCCATTTAGATCAAAACACACCTAAAAAAGTTCCCTTTTAGGGGCAGCTAGGTAGGATAGAGAACCAGTCCTGAAGTCTGGAGGACCTGAGTTCAAATCCAACCTCAGCCACTTAACACTTCCTAGCTGTGTGTGTGATCTTGGGCAAATCACTTAATTCCAATTGCCTCAGGAAAAAAAAAAAAGGTCCCCTTCTACAACACACACAGACATCAATTCCAATATAGAATAAGGTCTATGGAAGTGATATAATAGGCTTAGGGCTGGTAAAGGAATGCATGTTCTCACATGAACTCATTGTGTTCTTGAAAAGGCTTAACCTGTAGTTGGGTATATTACAAAAAAATAAATGCTTCAGCTATAGGCAAAGAGGCTGAATTTCTGTACCATATTTCATACAGGTTTATTATTTTAGTTTTGCTCAAATATTATTTCATTAATACAGAAAATTTCATTTGGGAAAGCTTTTTTTCACAATGCAGATGTTGTAACCCTACACCCTAGAGATTTGCATGTAGTGCTGAGATGTTAAGTGATTTTTCCCTGCTCACACAGCCAGGATGTGTACCCACATCATTTTGACACTGAGCTTTTTGTCCACCAAACTACTCTGCCTCTTATCAGATATAGAGATATCCTAAAGGAGCATTCTGATAATAGTCTGAAAATCATTTTGTCTATAAAACCTTAACATGAAATCCAAATGGCAACACGTTTTATATTGATAAAATGCCTTTCTCTGAGATGTTCCCAGTAATTCTTAGGGATAATAATAATAATAATAATAATATCTAACTTCAGGGTTTTGTGAAGATTAAGTGAAATATATAACATATATGTATGTATGTACATATATATAATAGATACATATGTACACATACATTTATTTATAGTGGTTTGCACAGTGATGGCACATAGTAGGAATTATGCAAATGTTAGCTATGGTGATGATGTTTATCAAGAATACAAATACATGTGAGGAAGTGTAGTATAATGAATAATCAGTTTCAGAATAAGGAAGAACTGGGTTCAAATATTGCCTCTGATATATATTAATTATGTGACCCAAGGTAAGTCTGACAGTACCACAGATAAGTTTATAAGTTTTAGGGCATTCACCAGAAAGCATTAGTAGATGGAGTTTGATTGCAACAATGAAATAATAAAGATATATGATATATGAATTAATATACAATCATATATATATATATATATATACACACACACACATACATAGAGGCAGTTAAGTGGCACATTGGATAGAACACTAGAACTGGAGTCAGGAAGACCTGAGTAAAATAAGCTGCAGAAGGAAATAACAAACTATTTCAATATTTTTGTCAAGAAAACTCCAAATAGGGTCGCATAGAGACAGAGACAATTGGAAAAGTGGAACAAACATACAAACATATGTCAACCAAATCAACTACATACAGTATTTCTCTCCTTACCCACCCCCACCTTGGGCATACTTCCTCAATTCAAAACTGTCAAGAGCAGGTTGAGTGCCCCCCAAAAAAGTAGCTACAACTTGGAATTGTACAGGATGACTAAATAGTAGGTGGCTATTCTCCTAATACTCTAACTCACCAAACTCCCCTATCATCACCCCAATGTGCTTTCACATACCTTGCCAGTAGATTCAATTTGAATCTTGTTTCAGATGCTTACTCTCTTTGTGATCCTAGAGAATAGTTTTATTTTTTCTCAGCCTTCATTTCCCCATTGGTAAAATGGGGATAATAATATTGTCTACTTTAAAGGATTTTTGTGAAGATCAAATGAGTTAACATGTAAAATATTTTGTAAACTTTAAAGCCCTATATAAATGCAGTTATTATTGGCTTTTTAAAAAAGGCATTTCTTGCAAATTAAGACAACTCTGAAGTACCACTACATACCTGTCAGATTGGCTAAAATGACAGGAAAAGATAATGATGAATGCTGGAGGGGATGTGGGAAAGCTGGGACACTGATACATTGTTGGTGGAACTGTGAACAGATCCAGCCATTCTGGAGAGCAATTTGGAGCTATGCTCAAAAAGTTGTCAAACTGTGCATACCCTTTGACCCAGCAATGTTTCTACTGGGCCTATATCCCAAAGAGATCTTAGAGGAGGGAAAGGGACCCACATGTGCAAGAATGTTTGTGGCAGCCCTTTTTGTAGTGGTTAGAAACTGGAAACTGAAGGGATGCCCATCAATTGGAGAGTGGCTGAATAAATTATGGTATATGAATGTCATGGAATATTATTGCTCTGTAAGAAATGACCAGCAGGATGATTTCAGAGAGGCCTGGAGAAACTTGCATGAACTGATGCTGAGTGAAATGAGCAGAACCAGGAGATCATTATACATGGCAACAACAAGACTGTATGATGATCAATTCTGATGGACATGGCTCTCTTCAACAATGAAATGCTTCAAAGCAGTTCTAATTGTTCGGTGAAGAGAGCCATATACACCCAGAAAGAGGGATATGAAATATGGACCACAACATAACATTTTCATGCTCTCTATTGATGTTTGCTTGCATTGTGTTTCCTTTCTCTGATTTTTTTTTCTTGTAGATACTATTTTTCTTGCACAACAATGATAAGCGTGGAAATATGTATACATATATTCGACTTGTCAAGTATTTTAACATAATTAACATGTAGTGGACTTCCTGCCATCTAGGGGAAGGGAGGGGACTGAGGGGAAAATTTGTAATGGAAAGCTTTGTAAAAATCAATGCTGAGGAACTACCCATACATATGTTATGCAAATAAAAAGCTTTAATAAAAAAAGGCATTTCTTCAATTGTAGAGTTATATGCAAAATTCTGCCTGTTTCTTGTGCTTCCAGAACCTGTCTTCTGATCTATGAAAAAAAAAAAAGAGGGAGTTAGACTAGATGACCTCTAAAGTCCCTACTATCTCCAAATCTATGCTTCTAAGGCTGATCTTTATCAACCACTCTATCCTATCAAGATTTATTATGCTTTATGAGACTCAAAGTCTTTATTGAAAGGGTTTCATAATTTTTTCTTTTTTTATTTTCAAAATATATGCATGGATATTTTTCAATATTGAGCCTTACAAAACCTTGTGTTCCAAAATTTCCTCTCCTTTTCCCCATCCCCTCCCCTAGATTGCAAATATTTAAATATATGTTAAGCATGTTTAAATATTTGTTAAATCCAATATATGTATACATGTTTATACAATAATTTTGCTACACAAGAAAAATAGATCAAGAAGAAAGGAAAAAAAACCTGAGAAAGAAAACAAAATAGGCAAACATTAACAGAAAGCGTGAAAATGCTATGTTGTGATCCACACTCACATACCACAGGCCTCTCTATGGGTGCAGATGGCTCTTTTCATCACTGAACAATTGGAACTGGTCTGAATCATGTCATTGTTGAAAAGAGCCACATCCATCAGAATTGATCATCATATGGTCTTTTTGTTTCCATGTGTAATGATCTCCTGGTACTGCTGATTTCGCTCAGCATCAGTTCATGCAAGTCTCTCCAGGCCTCTCTGAAATCATCCTGCTGGTCATTTCTTACAGAACAATAATATTCCATAACATTCATATGCCATAATTTATTCAGCCATTCTCCAATTGTTGGGCATCCATTCAGTTTCCAGTTTCTTGCTACTACAAGGGCTGCCACAAACATTTTTGCACATGTGGGTCCCTTTCCCTTGAAAGAGTTTCATAATACAAACTGCTAGATATCTCTCTCTCTCTCTCTCTCTCTCTCTCTCTCTCTCTCTCTCTCTTGCTTTTTTGTTGAGGCAATTGGGATTAAGTGACTTGCCCAAGGTCACACAGCTAGGAAGTATCTGAGACCAGATTTGAACTCAGGTCCTCCTGACTTCAGGGCTGGTGCTCCATCCACTGCACCACCTACTTGCTCCCTGCTAGGTCTCTTTTCATGTAAAAACAGCATTGGATTCTATAGTCAGAGGGAATGGATTCAAATCTTGTCTCTAACCTTTCCTACACATATGAATTTTGACAAGTCACTTGACCTGTGTTTCAGGTTTCTCAACTGTAAAGTAAGAGAATCCCAGTTATAGATGGCCCATTGCAGTTCTTAATCTCTGATCTATATTTATCTCTTCAAGCCATGGCTGAATTATACAAACTCATTAAAACCTGACTGTGACCTATTAGCCACACTTAATTTATTTAGCATCATAGATGATAAATTTAGAGTTAAGAAAGGACCTAAGGGATCATTTAGCTAATCTCCTCATTTTACAGTTCAGGATTATCATTTGTCCTTCATTCTTAAAGAGGACCATGATATTGATTGAGGATACTGACGTCTAGAGAGGTCACATAGAAAGTACATAGAGATAAGATTTGAATACAAATCCTTTAACCCCAAATCTAGCCAATACTCTGGTTCTGAGTTAGGAACTCAGATGCACTCATTTAGGAACCCGGGAAAATTTAGTATCCATACTTAGATGCCTGAACTTCATCGTCTGATATAATTTCTTCTCCAGTAGTCTGTAATTTTTTAGGGCAAAACTTCCACCATGTGAATTCATGCAAGTAAACACTTTCCTCTGGTGATAATATGCATATTGAATCATTTCCCAGACCACTTATGTTTATATTTCACACACACACACACACACACAAAGCCATCTCTGGATAGCTAGACTCTAGCAATTAGTCACCTGATTTGACTGTTCATAACAGTTTACCAAGATCCTCAATCCATTTCATGATTTCAAAAGAGGCCTTATAGGTAGATTCAAATTATTTTTTGACATATACTGGTTAAATAACTCATGCTATGCTATCCCTTTAGTGCTCTAAGTCAGAGATGTTAGTCCCACAACACTCTTAAATATGGCTCTAACTAAATTAAAATGTTATTGAAAAATGTTTAACAAAATAATAAAACATTACATTTTAAAACTGTCAATATGCATCCCTTAAAGATCGTTATATACAGATTGTTATTATTCAGTCATTTTTCAGTCATGCCCAACTCTTCATTATCCCATTTGAAGTTCTCTAGCAAAAATACTGGAGTGGTTCACATTTTTTTTTCTCCAGTTCATTTTACAGATTGAAGCAAACAGGGAAGTAACTTTCCCAGGGTCATATATACATATATATATATATAGCTAGTATGTGTCTGAGACAAGATTTGAACTCAGGAGTCTTCCTGACTTAAGGTTCAGCCTTTTACCCACTGTGCCACCTAGCTCTTCCTATGTACCAATTAGTGGCCCCCATTTCTATTTGAGTTTCCTATCTCTGCTCTAGGCAACTCTCTAAGACTAATTGCAGAATAGTTGTCAATATTCATTTTCCTTCAAAAATTCAGCAAAATCATAAGTGTATGTAAATGATGGATACATACATAAATAGAGATAGAAAGAGATGGAGATAGCCAAAGATCAATAAAATAGATGAATGGATGAGAGGAGTTTTTAACCTTTTTGCATCATGAGCTTTCTTGGTAGGTGGGTAAAGCCTATACATTTCTATGTATTAAAATGCATAAAATAAGACTACAAAGGAAATTAATTGTAATGAAATAATCTATTTTCCTCTATTCAAGTTCATGGCCTCTGTGAAATCTAACCACAGACAGCTTTATTGTGTTAACCATAGAAACAGTAAAGGGCTTTGTTGTAGGTATGCACTAGACAGTATCCCCACCCCATGTCTTCTTCATCCTCAAAGATTCTCTGAGAGAAAATCAACTATTTTTTCCTTTCAATATGCAGAATCCACATCTAATCCATCAATTCCAGATGCACAGCCATTAGCACAAGAGTAGCCAGATTCTACAACCTGTCAATCATCTTGAAAACTATTCTATCCCAAATACTTTGCTATGCTGCTCAAGAGTGCTTCACCGTAGTATAAAAACCTCAATTATTAAAGGCCAAGTTGGTCATCTACATAAGTGTGTGGCAAGATACTGCCTATTGGTAGCCGAAGAGTACAAGTTAGGGACACATCCCAAGGCAATTGCATTTTAAAATCCAGATGGAAAATTATACCACCAGTTCTCTATTCCTCTGATTCACAAAACTACCAACCAGTCTTAGAATAAAGAAAAATATTAAGCAAATATTTTGGAACTGTCTATGTATGTCTGAGTGCTATATCTTAGCAATCCAAGTCAGAAAGTATTCCACTTAAAGTTAATGTCCACGTCTATCACTTTAACAAGACATTTGTCATCAATTTATATTTGGGATCAACACTATAGATAGATGATGAGTTCTTAGATTTGATTAAGATGAAAATAAATTGGATTGTATTCAGAAATTTACATAGTAATATTAATGATAATAAGTATAGCCTAGTGTATAGTTCCATCTTTTCAACACAAATATTCTTCTTCTGATAATGTAAGCTGTAAATTTTGAAATACTATAATTTCCAAGGAAACAAACTTATAGATGACCCAACTGGCAATAAAAAAGTAGAGTGGATTCAAGTAAGCTTCCTATGTTTTCAGTGATGACCTATACTTACATTAAAAACTTTGAAATATCATCAGGAAATATGATTGGAAAATTAGATAGGCTATTTATGTGGGGAGCAAGAAACATAACAAATGGATAGCATTTAAGTTCACATATAAGGATATGTTTTATATGTACATAAACCCTCCACTAAAACAAAAGATGTGTGTGTGTGTGTGTGTGTGTGTGTGTGTGTGAGAGAGAGAGAGAGAGAGAGAGAGAGAGAGAGAGAGAGATGGGCCCTTTGGTAGTTTGGTAAAACTTGAGGATTCTTCAGAACAAATTTTTAAATGCATAAAATAAAATTAAAAAGGATTACAAAAGAAACTGAAACCAATTGTATTGCAATGGTTATCAAAGAAAATTTAAACAATTTTGTGGATTCCTGATTAAGAACCTTAATAGAGTTTTCTATTGATTCCTTATGGTAGATAAGTGGGCTTTTTCCTAAGACTATGCCAGTAAATCACAAGTTGTGGGAGATCCTAGCAAGCTAAAAAGAGTGGCAGTATAGTCTGAATATTGTCCAAAGACCAGTTTTAGTTAATTTCAGAGAAGCTCATTTCTAGGTTGATCATAGATTGATGATGTTTTTGACCATTGCTACTCTGAGCAGTCACCTATTAGGTTGTGGAGGATTAGAAGCCACCTTGGTAGAAGGCAGACCTATACTGATAACATCACAGAATCTGGTAGTATAAGTAGGTCCCAAGTGGTGTGAATATGAATAACCCAGAGTGATCATATATATTTGAATTTGCATTATTTAAGTTATAATTAATAAAACTATGATCATTGGTTCCACTCCAATGGAAATTTGCAGTAAGTATTCACTTCAGAGGATTTATTATTCATGTTAATTAAGACTTACCTACATTGAAGTCAAAAGGACAAATTGCATTATAAGTGTAACCCATGGATCTGCAGAAGAGGAGTTCTTAATATTTGTTGTATTGATTAACAGGGGGGCGGAGCCAAGATGGCGAACTGCGGACAGCTTTCTCTGTAAACTCCCAGGACATTCCCTCAAACTCAGACAAAGTAAACCTTCCAACTGGTTTCTAAGTGAGAGCAACTCCAAGCATTCGGACTACAACGCACTTCTATCAAAGATCTACAGTGAAAGAACTCCGGAGAAGGTTAGCCTCAGGGGAAATCGGCCTCTGGTCGCAATCAGACTCCAGCTGGGGCGGAAGTCAGGGCTGCGATAGAGGGGCGGATTTTGGGCACCCAGGAAGCCCCTGGGAGACGCCTGGGCCACTTTGCTCTGCTTGCGGGCAGGTGCTTTGGCAGATCTGCCTTTGGAAAAGGGTGGATCCAGACCAGCTGAAAACGTGGTTCTAGTGCGAATCTAGCCCGACCAGCCTCAGACCAGAAGTCAACTCGGCAAACTGCCCCAGGGCAAATACAAATCGTTGCAGTTTTCTCCGGTTTTGACCAATATCCCAACTTTAAATCATGAGCAAGAAGCAGAAGAGAGCTCTCACGATAGAAAGCTTTTACGGAGAAAAAATAGAACAGTCCCCAGATCCTGACATTATGAAAACAATCCCAGATGAAGCCACAAAGGCAGACTTAAGTTGGTCTCCCTTTCAGAAGGCTTACCTGGATGATTGCATTAAGAATCTCAAAAGAGAGCTAGAAGAAGAATGGGGAAATAAATTGAGATCAGGGCAACAGAAATATCAAAAACTGGAAAATAGGACTGGTGAATTGGAAAAAGAAAACAGTTTACTGAAAAACAAAATTGGTGAATTGGAAAAAATCACCAATTCACTGGAAAATAAAAATGGTGAACTGAAAATCAAAATTGGTGAATTGGAAAAAGACAACAATTCACTGAAAAACAAAATTGGTGAATTGGAAAAAGACAACAATTCACTGAAAAATAAAGCTGGCAAAATGGAAAAAGAATGCATTGAATCAAGAAATTCAATTGGCCAGCTACAAAAGGAGCTAAAAAAGATAACTGAAGGAAATAATACTTTAAAAATTAAAATTGAACAAATAGAAGTAAATGACTCAATAAGACTTCAAGAATCAGTTAAACAAAAACAAAAAAATGAAAAAATAGAAGAAAATAGGAAATATCTCCTAGGAAAAACAACTGACTTGGAAAACAGATCCAGGAGAGACAATTTAAGGATTATCGGACTTCCTGAAAGCCACGATGAGAAAAAGAACCTGGATGCTATCTTCCAGGAAATCATGAAAGAGAATTGCCCTGATGTTTTAGAATCAGAAGGCAAAATTGGCATTGAAAGAATTCACCGATCACCTCCAGAAAGAGACCCCAAAATTAAAACCCCAAGGAATATCGTGGCCAAATTTCAGGACTATCGCACCAAGGAAAAGATATTGCAAGCAGCTAGAAAGAAACAGTTCAAATACCGAGGAACTGTCATTAGAATTACACAGGATCTGTCAGCTTCCACATTGAAGGATCGAAGGGCCTGGAACCAGATATTCCGAAAGGCAAAAGAACTCGGATTACAGCCAAGAATAAGTTATCCAGCTAGAATGAGCATCATCTTCCAGGGAAGAAGATGGTCATTCAATGATACAGGAGAATTTCACCTATTTCTAATGAAAAGACCTGATCTGAACAAAAAATTTGACCTCCAAATAGAGAACTCGAGAGAAACATAAAAAGGTAAAAAGGAAATCTCTTGAGAACTATATTCCTATTATAGGTATCCTTTAAAGAATGGCAGTATAATTTGATTTTTCTTTGATAATCATGGAAAAGAAAATAGAGGTGGAAGGGATACCATACTGAAAAAGAAAAAGGGGGGAGGGGGGAAAAGGAGGCAAAATAAAGTAAAAATAAAGAAGGTAAAATAAGGCAAAATCTCATAAAGAGACATAGAAGATCTAATATAATTGAGGGAAAGAAGGGAGGGTGATGAGTATTGTGTAAACTTTACTCTCATTAGATTGGACTCTAAGAGAGTATATCAGACACATTTGGCTTCAAAGAAAGCACTGACCCTCCTTGTGGGAAGGTAGGAGGGAAGGGAGAAAAGGAAAGGGATAAACTAATAGAAGGATTAGGGGAAAGGTATAAAGGGGAGGGAGGGACTATAAAGGGAGGAGGATTATTGGTGGGAGGTGGTCCTCAAGAGCAAAGTACTGGGGAGGGGGAAGGGAGAGAGGGGAAAGGGAAGAGATAATCATAACTCTGGGTAAATAAGATGGCAGGGAATACAGATATAGTTATTTTAACTGTGAATGTGAATGGGATGAACTCTCCCATAAAACGGAAGCGGGTAGCAGACTGGATTAAAAGCCAGAATCCTACAATATGTTGTTTACAAGAAACACATCTAAAACATAGAGATACATACAGAGTGAAGGTAAAGGGCTGGAGCAGAATCTTCTATGCTTCAGGTGAACAAAGAAAGGCAGGGGTAGCAATCCTTATCTCGGATCAAGTAAAAACAAAAATAGATCTAATTAA